>JAWNMZ010000084.1:0-29141 GCA_035043445.1 Drosophila silvestris
ACTACTCAGACCTAATAAGGTATAGTAATTCCGATCAAATGAATACTAGCCGAGTGGAGAGAGCCACGTCTGTCTGTCCAAAATATTTAGTCTTATAAGTGCAGAACTCCTTTAGTTTAAAAGTTATATTGACGAAAACAGAGGAACAATCGGTCAACAGGTGAGTTTTAAGTTGAGAGATCGAGAAAGTTGTAGTTATACCTGTCACATGTGGAAGACGTGAAACTGCAATCAAATTATATTTTGTTTAAACGTACAAAAACATAATATTTTGAATCCCAGTCTCCAAAAATGTAGAAATGGGCTGGATAACTCCGGTCTAGAAGGGTATGTAATTTGGATTCCAGTACCTCAAGCAGCTTTCGAGTTGTTTACGCTTTGTTTACTGATATACTCAATATGTATAGTCCCGTGTCGAGCTAGAGTAGAATATGGATGAGATAACAAGCGCTACCTACACACGCTGCAACATTGCTCGTTCCAACATCATCGAGAATGCGGTTAACAAATACTATTTAATTTAGCTGATTGTTCTATATTGTTCAATAACATCACTATATGATGCCTTCAAGGAATTTATTTATAAATAAAATGTATTTATTTTGCTGCAGACTCCGACTCAAATTGTATATGCATCGTTCGTTTTTTATTTAGTTTAAAATCTGTTGTTATTTGTTGTCCAACAAATTTACATCCTTTTAATTTCTCCTACAATTGCAACGCAGATGCTTGTTGGTCGTAGGGCATTCTTTGAGTCAAATGCCATAAATTTATATATCATCTTGTGTAGCCCACTCCAAGTTAGACCGACTATCTCAATGACAATGTCCAGATCAAATGGCTTGTGAACGACTTTGGTCTGTAAGAAATGGACATATTAACAAAATATTGTAATAAATAAATGTATGTATTTATTTATTAATTATTTTGAAAACATACTCCAGGATAAACACATTTTTCCTTGATGTCGTCGATATTAATAATGTTCTTTGTCCAGGCTTTGTACCAGTATTGCGACTCATCATACAATTTGGTACAGGTATCGGGAAGAGACAGACTCAATATTGTTGGTAGCCAGGAACCACGATCAAATCGAAGCAATTGAATATCACACTGAAATTACTTACTTGGATCAATGACAAAGCAATTTATAAGAGATTGAAAATATAATAACATAAATTACTTGAACGCGATCGCCTGGCTGAATATCCCAGATGTAGGTTATATTGCCGGATACTGCTACCAATTCCGAATTATACTTAAAGGTTATCTCAGATAAATCGACAAGACCTTCAACATTTTTTACGGATCTTGGCTCGTTGACACAATCGGAGAAGACTCCCTCATTTTCAAAATAAAATCGGTATTTAATAGCACTCGATTGATTTACAAACAATATCAAAAACACCACTTCAAACATGATTTTTTGGTTGAACCACATCTTTCTACGTTTGAAATATTCACGTATCGTGTTCTGAATAAGATTTATATTTCGTTGGTTGACGTTTTTATAGACAATAGACAATATTATTAATATAACCACTGTTAATTAAAAACAAAAATTATTCTGTTATAGATAGATTGGCATCCATTGTCGATAAGAAAAAACTGTTGATGCTATGCAATTAATTCTAGCATTCGAATGATTCCTATCAAGGTTTATGTTCAACATTCATATTTAATTAAAGTTATAATAATAATTATCTTGCTATTTACAGGCGAGGACAAACCAAACGAGCACGATCTATCTCTATCTCTTCACTTTAACACTAAAAATGGTTGTCAATTCTGTGTTTGTCGCACAATCTAAACCGGTGGGATCGAATTCTCTTTAAAATCACTTTTATGTGACCTTGAGGAGATCCACGGCGTAGAAAACGTTGAACGTGCTCGATGAGGCGATAAACCTTTTCACAACGATCCTGACTACTCAGAGTTTATTTGTGTAACCTAAGGAAGCAAAATAGACACAATGTTCTATTTGAATTTTGAAGTTTTAAGTTTTAAGTTAGCAAATTCATTTCCATTAGAATACATTTCTACTGTCATTCTGTATAAATATCGATGAGTTAATAGCAGTTTTACACACACTCAAATATTATGACGAAATTGAATTATAGCTTAACAAAATATCACATACATCTATAGGAAATTCACAAATCTTGCTTCTTGCAAATTATTCAACTATTTCAAAATATTACCGACATATCAGAATCAAAAAAAAATAAAAATTTAATATATGTTCTTCGCTCTAATGTGAATCAGTGTTATACTTTTTATTTGTCTATTTATTTATATAATCATACTAGATTTGATCTTGATTCAGAGCTTCTACGTTAGCTTTGACAAACAAAATCTTAGATCCATTTGCGGGATACACATCTAATTTCATATCATTATAGAGCTTTTTAGATGCACTGAACACACGTCCGCTGGCAACACTTGCGGCGGGAATGGATAGATAGCGTCTTACAATTGGAAAAATGTCCCTATATTTAGGATGGCATTTCCACCAACCAATTGGATCGCTTTGGCGTTCTATTTTTGGCTCGGAATTGTACAAATATAACAAATTTTTCAATTGAGCTTGAGAATTCCACGACGAGGATGCTTCAGTGCAGCTGTTCGATGTAAGCATATTGTCGAGAAATGAATCAATCTTCGATTCGCTTTTAACATTAGAAACAGCTTTTGTCATCAGTTTTGCTGTCTGCCACGGTTGAGGCTGAAGTCTGCATAATTGAGCCAAGACTTCATCTGTTATCTGCTGCATCTCTTGCTGGGTAAAAAACGCATGCTTATAGCGCGGATCCAAATATGTGGCTATTAGATATTTTATATCTGCGGTTAGTGGGGCACATCTCGATTCCAGTTCTTCAAGCAGCTTTCGGGCAAACGAGCAAATGGTCTATAATAAAAATAATTATGTATTTTTTTTTTAGAAAAATACTAAATCGTTGTTCGTCAGCAGTCAGCAGACTATGTAATTATTATTAATATACATACCACAGAGGAAACAAAGTTGTGCACATCTGTGCGAAGTGAATCGCGTAGGGCGGCAATTAATGGTATTACAGTGGATGCTCTTGATGATGTTTTACACCAGATATTGATAATCTCTTCAATTGGCTGAACGACACGATTACATATCTCAATATCCAGCCATTCATCTGGATAAATGGTCACTAAATTATATTCTTCGGCATAAACTGTGAGAGCGTCTTTCAATTTGAGCAACCGTCGAAATATTGCGATCCAACCAAAGGGACTTTCATCAATTGCCATTAGGGGAGTTGGCTCGCGATTCAAACGCTTCTTAAGAATGTGCCTTAAGTGATCATATGCCATTTGAGATTCCTCAAAGTGTTTGACGATCTGTTGACATTTTGCATGTAATTGTTTCAAATTGTCATTCGATTCATATGCATATCTCACGCATTCTTTTAACAGATGAACATTGCACTCGACGACAGCGCCCAGTGGGCAAGTGAACTCGTCTCTGATAACGCAATGGATCTTCTCCTTGGGCAATTGCAGGTCCAGGCTGGCACTCGAAATAATATTACGAATGCGGCAAGCAACATCGTCCGCGTTTCGCTCACATAAAACATCGCATTTTAAGTGAAATTGCTTTAGCTGAAAGTCCGAGGAGATGCCGTGACAAGTTAAGCTAAGCAATCCTTGATCGCTCGAATCCCAACAGATGCTTGTTGCCAGCGTCACCGATTCCAGAATATACAGTTCTTGCTGCAATTGTGTATGCATTCGCTGATAGATCTTTGTAGCAATTATATTTTCATAAAAGCTTATCGGCCTAATTGTATATCGCGGCTGCAGCATCTTGATGAAGTTCACGAAACCAGCATCTTCGATCATATAAAAGGAATAATCATGCCTGGCTATCATTAAGGCCAATTTCTCATCGCTTGCTTGCATATCCATCTCATTGTGCTTTTGCATATCATCCAATGGATCTGCATCCTGTTAAAAACCAAAAATAAATAAATGAAAATAAAATTAAAATATGAAAATATACTGTTATATTTAAGGATGGTCTTTTACTTGTAGGCTGATCTGGGTGGCTGTGCTTTCATTCATTTCCGTTTTCACTGTGTATTTCATGTCGTTTTCGGAGAGTGTTAGAAATTCAACAGGATGCTTGCTCTTGAGATGATTTCGTAGACAGGTTGTGCCGCGTCCTTTTCGTGAATAGTTGTTGTGACATAGGCAACATATTGCGACCGTATCGCTTTGTTTGTAGAAAAAATTCCAAACTCGACTCTTTTTGCTCATTATTTCATCTGCGGATACTCCGCTTTACATCCGTTCCGTTGCAGCCCTAAATAAACTCTTTTCGATAACAATAGAATGTGCGATTGTTTAACTACAGAGTTGCCACCCTCGACTCACACACATTTCTATCGAGTTTCTCCCATCAATTGATTGACATTTTGGCGCGCACGCGACTCGGCCAGTCAATAATAATTTATTTTTTGTTTATGTGCGCGATGCCCTGCAAAATGGATTTGCCGAGCACTCCCGAGGAGCTGGATTTGTTGGACAGTGCCAGCTTGAAAAATGTACTCAATGATGCGTCAAAATGGCACTCGATACCTCTGCTAAATCACACGCCTCTGCATCAATTAAAAGATCAGAGCCTGGTGCGTTTTCGCGGCATGGTGCAAGACATGATGGATCCCGAAATCTATTTGGAGCGCTATGAGGTAAAGTCTTCTGATGGTGGCAAACGTCAACAGCCGGGCAAATATCGCGATTGCTTGCGCCTGGGCAAAGATGAGCAGCTTGACTATCAGGCGGAGAGCAATGTGCATGGCGAACGGCGAACATTGTTTGTGGTCTCGGTGCCTGGCCTCAACGACTGGGCCAAGGAGCACGAAAAGCTATGCAATCCATTCCCAACAAATCAAACAACAACAATTGGCAATGGCATTAAACGTTCGCTGGACCAACCGGTTGACATGGAAGTGGACAAAGCAGATGAAACCAGCAGCACCAGTAGCCATTCGCTTAAAAGACACTGTTGCATGCCTCCCGCTGTAAATAAAGCTGAAGAAAGCAACGCCAGCAGCTGCACAGTGCTGGGCTCAGATTATCTGCTCAACTCTCCGCTGCCAAGTCGTCCGAGCATGGCCTGCATGGTCAAAGTCTACGAGGATTTCGACAAGTACACCCTAAACTCTCTAATGGATTTTGTTGGTTTTCTGTCTGTGGATCCGGCGTTGGATGCGGCCACCCTGGATGCTGATGCCTTGAAAGATGTGGACAGCTTCAGTGAGCTACAGGCTCAGAATCCTTCACCCTTTCTAATACCACGCTTGCATGCCTTTGGTGTCAAGGCGTTGCCCCATGCCAATCCACTGCTTGATCAAAGTTTGAAGCAACCAGCAGAACTGGAGCCAGTAACGACGCAATCTCTGGAGACGGTGCACAAGGATTTGCGAATGTTGCTCAAGCTTTGTTTGTTTGAGGATGATCTGTGTGCGGAGTATCTGCTGTGTCATCTGATCTCCACAGTTTACAGCCGATCGGAGATGCAGAGCATCGGCAAATTCACATTGAACATCTGCAATTTGCCCAAAGATTGCCTGCAGCAGTATACAGTAAAGCTGTACGAGATACTCGAGCTGCTGCTGCCCGCCAGCCACTATTTACCCATGACACTGGACAACATGAATACCGCCTGCTTTGCGCCAAAGTAAGTGGAATTAACAAGAAGGAGCAAACCTTCTACTGTTCAATTTTAATTGAATTTTATTATTGAAAACAGAAAGGATTACGAGACAAATAAGCTGGTGTCTGGAATGCTGCAGTTGGCGCCTCACACACACTTGCTGTTGGACGAGACGCGAATGCAGCAGGGCAAACTGGAGGCAAATGGTGTGCATGCCATACAGCATCTGGCCAATGTGATCAACCATCAGCAGCTAAAGTGCGACTTTCAGTATTATCACATTGATTATAATGTTGATATACCTATGTTGGTGGTCAGCGAGGGTCGCAGCATGCTGCCGGTGAGTAACCAGACGTCTCCATTTAAAGGACCACTAACTCTATTACCATTATTTTAGAGCGACTTTGTGCTGCCCATCAGGGCCGATGTCAAAGCTGTTGAACTCTATGAGGAATCTCTGAAAGCCGCCCTTCACTATTTGCAGCCGGCACGATTGCAGCAATTCCGCAGCTATTTGACCCTGGTGCGATCCAGTCAGTTTACTGTTAGTGAGGATCTCACCGAAATGATACAGCTGGACTTTGTGGATATGCGTAAGGCGAATGTGAAGAGTTCTGCCAATGATTTGCATGGTCTCTTGGTCTTATCGCGTCTGCTGGGAATTGCGCGCGGAAAATTGGCGCTAGATAAGGAAACGTGGCATCTGGCCACCGAATTTGAATCGAAACGTCGCCAGCGTCTCCAAGCGTTGCCCAAGTCAAGCGTTCCAATGCGCAATTAGCTAATAGATACAAACATATATATATATATATATAAATATTATTTTATCCAAGTTCAAGCCCAAGTTTTGTTTATTATTTGCTTGTCCACGCTTGAATTGGTACAATTTTTATTTTTGCTTTTCTTTATCTAAACGTCGTAAGATTTGTTGCGTCCATTGATGAACCACATAGGTTGATGGTGGTTCCACTCTAATGTGGACCTTTTAGTTTTAGATAATCGACTTTTAAGCGTTAGGCATGTTTCTAAGATGGTTCCACTCAAGACTTGAACAATTGTCCACATTTTTGAATGTGCTCTGGAAATGTTAACCTTTGACAATAGCGTATAAAAATGTCTCGTTATTCTACGGATGGAACAATTAATGTTGAGTTGGCTCAAATTGACGCGGACATGGACATGTCTAGGCGGATTTCGCTGGACAAATAAATATACAAATATACAAACAGTAAGCGCTTTTGGCAAACAATAGTTAAAATAATTTGGTTATTTTAGTGCAAGTGTAAGTAAAATAAAAAATACAAAACTCAGCATTTTTGTGAAAAAGATTTTATGCATATTTTATTTATGTTTGTAAATAAGCAAGTTCATTAGGAAATGCAGCAGATTTGACCGTTTGCAAGTCTATAATATATCGGGTTGTGTGGTATGAATAATCATTTGAGTAGAAAAAGTCAGTTAATATTTAATTCAATTTTGCCTGGGCAAATTGATTGGCCAACTGGACAATCTCGTCGACGCGCTCAAAATTGTTGCCCGAGGCCTGAGCCGACTCGGATTTGCCGCCACCCTTGCCGCCCAGGACAGAGGAGACATGCTGCACCCATTCGTTGGCCTTCAGGCCCTTCTCCACGGCACCCTTAGGCACCGAGCACAGGCAGAAGATCTTCTTGCTGTCGGCATCAACGGAAACGAACATGGCTGCAGCTTCGGGTAACTGCAGACGCACCTGTTTCAGGGCAGCATCCAGCGCCTTTGTATTGTTGTAGGCCTCCAGTTGGTGGACCAACACCTTGGCCTGTGGCTCGGCCTCGCAGATTGCCTTGGCGCGCTCCACAACGGTCACCGAGACGGCGGCACGAAGCGCACGCTCCTTGTCATCCAGACTCTTCTTCAGCAACTTGAGCAGATTGCGCATCTCATCCTTCTTGACATGCGGAATGGTTGCATGCGAGATTTGTTCGGTCAGTTCGACAATTAGCTTCACATACATCTTCGATTCTTTGCCGGTTTGATCAGCCTCAATTGTCGCTTGGAGTTGGCTGATCTCCTGCTCAAATGCCTCCGATTTTTTGATAGCTTTCAGTGCCTCTGGGCCAGTTAGGGCGACAATGCGACGTATACCCTTGGCAATGGCTTCCTCGCTGCTGATGACAAAGTCCATGATGTGTCCCGAGTTGCGTAGATGGGTGCCGCCACAGAACTCCACAGAGGTTTGCTCGCCAGTCTCAGCGTCGGGCTGTGATTCCAGTCGATCCACTGGCACGCCAAAGGAGATGACACGCACCGGATCCGGATACACCTCATCAAAGACAGACCGCAGGCCGCGTATGCGCTTGGCCAAAGCCAACTGCGACTCCTTGGCATAGATGGGCATATTTTGATAGACCATGTCGCGTGTTAGTTTCTCAGTTCTGGCCACCTGATCGATGGTCATGGCTGCCTTGCAATTGAAGTCAAAGCGCAGCTTCTCTGGCACCACCAGCGAACCCTTCTGCTCCGTATCCTTGCCCAGCACCTGCAGCAGACAATGATTGAGCGCATGTGTGGCCGAATGATTCTTCATGGTTAGCCAACGACGCTCCACGTCGATATGCAGCTGCAGCTCATCGCCCACAGCCAGGTTGCCCTCAACGACGCCAATGTGAAGGATGTAACCGCCACGATTGTAAACACGATCCACCAGAAATTCATTTGCCTCATCATTGAGTTTGACGAGCACACCTTGATCATAGATCTGGCCACCGCTTTCCGCATAGAAGTTCGTCTTATCGAGCACAATGCCCGCCTTCTGCCCGCTGCTAATCTCCTGAACAAACTTATTCTCAAAGCGCAGAGCGACAATTTTACTGGTGCATTCACTGAAATTGTAGGCCGCATCCCGCTCAACGGAAACAGCCTCGTAATTGTATTTAAATGAGTCATCTGTGGACGGTAAACCCTTCTGCTGCAACTCGGAGATGGCATGCACATCCAGATTGATCTCATCGATTTTGCTGGCGCCCTTGCCCTGCGAGAGTATATAGGAATTCTGTTTGGCTGCCTCGTAGCCAGCCATATCGATTTGCAGCGACTTCTCCTCAGCCATTAGCTGGGTGAGATCAACCGGAAAACCGTATGTATCATAGAGACGCCAGGCCACGTCGCCGGGTATGGTTGTCTGGCTGGTGCCCAGTTTCTCAATTGTGCGATTGAGTAAATTGCGGCCACGTGTTAGTGTCTTTAGGAACTGCAGCTCCTCCTCATTAATAATGTCCATTATGTGCTGCGGATCCTTCTTGACCTCGGGAAAGGCATCGCCCAGCAAATCGACAACGGTGTTCACCAGCGAGGCAAAGAAACCGGGCTTGGCATTCAGCTTTTCCGTTGCGTAGCTGTGCGAAAATATAAATATTAATATGTTAGCTGCGAGATTAGAACCGCTTACCGCACTGCACGTCGCAGGATGCGACGAAGGACGTAGCCGCGGCCGGTGTTATCGGGATTGCCGCCGTCGGCCAAGGCAATGGTTATGGTGCGGGCATGATCGGCGAGAACGCGATAGGCCATATCGATGCCGTCCACATCATCGGCGCCGACACGTCCCTGATAGGCGGGAGCACCAGTGCCCGCCTGGATGGCATCGAAGAGCGGCACAAACAAGTCCGTATCGTAGTTGGAGCGTTTGTTTTGAATGACGGAAACGAGTCGCTCGAAGCCCATGCCGCAATCGATGTGCTTCTTGGGCAGCGGCCTTAGGCCGCCATCGGATTCGCGATTGAACTGAATGAACACCAAATTCCAGATCTCCAAAACATCGGGATCATCCTGATTCACCAACTCCGGCACGCTCCGTCCACCAATGCGATCAAAGTGCAATTCAGAGCAGGGGCCACACGGCCCCGTTTCGCCCATCTCCCAGAAGTTGTCCTTCATGCTGCCGGGCAGAATGTGTTCCGGCTTCAAGCCCAAGTCCATCCAGAATTGTTTGCACTCCAAATCCGGTTGCAAGCCACTGGCTGCATCTCCGCCAAAATAGGTGACATACAGTCGATCCTTGGGCAGCCGTAGGCGCTCGGTGAGGAATTCCCAGGCCCACGAGCAGATCTCCTTCTTGAAGTAATCGCCAAACGACCAATTGCCCAGCATCTCAAAGAACGTGTGATGATACACATCCTTGCCCACATCATCCAAGTCGTTGTGCTTGCCACCAGCGCGGATGCATTTCTGCGTGTTAACCGTACGCACCCATTTCGACATTTCGCTGTTCGGATCCGCTGTGCCCAAGAAAATGGGCTTAAACTGATTCATGCCGGCGTTGGTGAAGAGCAGCGTTGGATCATCCAGCGGAATCGTGCTGGAGGAGTGGACATAGATGTGCTTCTGCTCCTTGAAGAAGTCCAGGTAGGCATTGCGCACCTCCTTGGCGGTCATTAGCTTCATTTTGCTGCTTTAATTTGTAAACTGAACAAGAGAAAGGGTTAGTTGTTGTCAGTTGCCACGCAACTTATTTTATATATATATATTGTCAATTGTCGATTTGTATGCAATGTGAAAGTGAAAGAAAATTCCATTGAACGTGACATAATTGCACAAACTCTAACATTGTACAATTGTTGTTTTAGTTGACACTTTGTAAACAGTTAATGTTGTATTTGTATTAGTTAAGGTATTACTCACGTTTTCGAAAATTAAATGCGAATGCAGAACAATTTCGTCAACCGGCTGCAGCAACGTGTAACGTGAACCGATTTCAATGCTGCAAGTTCCGCTATGAGTCAGTTAGATTGAAAGGGTATGGGTGACTAGTTCAAAGTATCGAACTAACGCAAGCTGTTATCGCCTATCGAGTATGAGTGATATCGATAACTTAACCTTTGGCGCCAATAACTGCTTTTAAACATAAATATGGTTTTATATATATTTACGTAGATAACAAATCCATATAAATTGATTGCTTATGTACATTTGTTGTCTTAAAATCGATTCGTTGTGGCATATCTTGTTCTTCGAGACTGTGCTCGATTTCCTTCATGCGTAGCATCAAATTAAAGTTTTGCTTTTCCTCCTGACCCGTTAAATACATCGTCACAAACGCCTGTATGGCAATTATGGTGCTCAGGGTGGGAATAATGGGACGCGTGAACTTCCGATATAGCATAAGAACCTCCCGAGGATTCTCCGTTATCGATGGCAGCCGGTAAGTGTAGCATCTGGTGGCAAACATAAATGCAGCAAATGGTGCCAAAATTGTGGGATAAACCACTCCCAGAGCCGATTGGAAGGCGGCGCTGCGCACCTGCTTGCAAACAGGACACTCGCCCAGGGGATCCAGGAGTATTGGTCGCTGTATGAAGAACTTGTGGCTCAACATAGTGAATATCGCGGGCACAGCAACAATTGGCAAATAACTCGACAGACGTCCATTTGCCCCGAGCCGTAAGCAAGTGCGATAATGGTTATTGATGTAGGCACCCGTGGCAGCCGCCATGACGCTGAGTATGCCGGGCGCATAGCGCAGCGACCAACTAAAAGTGAGCACAGAAGATAGAAAAAATTAACGGTTAGATAAGCAGCGGGAAATATGTAAAACATACACGTCTCCAATCTTGTCCCAGGACGTAATTATCTTCCACTGGTAACGCAGCGCCTGATCCTCTGTTATGACGACTGCATCCTTTGGCAGTTGCTCTGGCTTGGCGCGCGATAATGCCATATTTTCATTAATAATAAATAAATAAGAAATCCTCACCAACTGCAAGAATCACAAAACAGCTGTTAACAAATGCCGACGCAGTGCTGTAAAGAGTGCTGAACATCGATAATTTCAAATTTATACCAAATAGTTGGTGTCCTTGTCGATACATCGATATTTTAACATTAAGCAACAATGATGTTGTCCAGCACTATTTGTAAATTGTCAAAAGTGCCATCCATTTTGAAAATAGTCAAATTTTAAAATGCCGATGAAACGCAAAGAGCTTTTGAAACGTCCCAAGACCGATATACCCAGACAAGTAGTACGCAGAAATAAAGGAAATGCAGTACCAAATGTTTGCGTCAAAGCGAACAATGGTTCGCAAATGGAGGATACGATGCAGGAACAACTGCATCCTATTCAAATGAAGACGCCGCAGCAGGCAGCTGACAATAAACTTGCAATTCCTCAATTTAATACAATGATTCGCCGAAAGGATGAAGTCATCTCAATGCAGCAAATGACCACACAAGTTAATCCAAACCTTACGCCCCGCACCAAGGCATCGATAGCACCGAAGGTAAGTGAAAAACAATATATATATATATATTCAAGTCAAAGCACAAACTAAAATCAACATTTAATATTAGATTACTCAGAAGATGAACTTTCCACCAAATACGACAGTATTCAACGATTTGGCATCATTAAATGTAAATGACACTTTGCGCGAATTGTCGCGTCCAAAAGCAGTTCGCAAAAAAAATACCAAGGAGGCCACCAAACCAAATATCGTGGAACCCCAATTGTCTGATTATCTGGAGGAAGTCCATCGATTGTTTCTTGTGTTGCCGGAACCAAAGCTCGTTATGTCCTTTCCACTCGAAGATTTCGATTTTCTGGGCGCCATTAAGCGGCACGATATGCTATGAAATTGACTCCAATGTTTTTCTTTTTTAAGTTTTGTGTAATTTTAATGATATCAAATTAAATCAATATGGTATGTAGCAGCTAATACAAGAATAAGGTTAGCCTATAAAGTTCATGACAACCAAAAAGAGAATAATGTGTGCAAATATGAAATCGGCAAATCCACGTTCCGGCGAGATGCCTGCAAATACGGCCTTATTCTGTGGATTGGCCTGCAGACGGAGACAAACGGCCAAAACGAAGCAGCTAACAGTGCTGATAAAGCCCGACAGAAACGAGTTGAAGGGAAATGAGCCCACCATGCAGCAGTAAACAAATTGTATGATGCCGGTCAGTAGGATGTAGCCCAAATAGATGTCAACCAGTTTTAGCTTCTTCGGTGTGTTCTGCACGTAGTCGCTGTAGAACTTGGAGATGACGTTGCTTATCTCAACCATTTTCGTTTTTTTTTGTTTTTTACTTGGATATATTATATTTAATTTATATTTTGTTATTAATTTGCAGCGCAGACACGTCACGCAATACGGCCGGGAACTAGTGTTGTAAGTGGCCCCTTTGTGTTAGTCGCAATGCAACACTGTCAATTGGCAGGGAATGGCTAGACGAGAAGAAGAAGACCAATGATTTGGTTTTGTTTTGATTGTGGTCTCGTCATCATTGCCAAATATTAAAGGTATTAGTTAGAAAATAATCTTTTCACATTTACAGATTAAATTGAATTGAAATGCCATTCTGCAAGGCCTCAAATATCAACTGTTAAAATATGTCTGCTAGAGGCGAGTGCTGTTACTGTCTGTGTATTGTGCAATATACATCTATATAAACAGTTGCAGTCTGTATCTAATACAGATACGAAAATGCAAACATATGTTAAGCGATAAGTGCATATATAATAAGTAATAGCATTTATTCTTCATGCCATATAACTTATCTTGCTGTTCAACAGGAATATATATAGTAAAAATCGTTCGTTTGCGTCTGAAGACCGTGACCTTCGCTGGGCTTTGTGGGCCGCATTCATTGTCATTGCCAGTGTCACGAAGCGAGTGAAAAAAATCAATGGAAGACTTAACGCCGTTGACCAACCTTCAACAGGTATGCACAAAATGGAATTCGGCATAGTTTGATTTGTTTTAATTTTCATTGTTGGTTTTCTTACAGTTTTAGTTCCAAGTTTTATGTTTTCTTAACTGCCAACTGCATTCAACGCCCCATAACTGCCCGCATATTCAATTACAGCAATTAACCATACACAATTCTTTTGTTTGTAAGTGATTATTTTTATATATAAAATAATTCTATTCTATATAATTCGTATATGCGAGTGTGCGGTTTAGATTCTTAGGGTATCAATGATTTGATTTTGCACATGCATTTAAAAATGTTTAATTGTGTTTGCCTCTTTTAATTTTATACATCTATGTAAGGGGACTGTGGCATATTCACAGTTCAAAAATAATTTGTCACTGTGAATATTGAAATTAAAGTTGCTATAGTATCACAAATTTCTGTGAATGAAGTGCCATGCTCACATGGACACAAGATAATAAATATACAAATTATTTTTAGTCATATTCAACAGACAATATTTAAAATAATTCATTAAATTAAAATAATTCATAAAAACTATACATCTTAGAGAAATCGTGAATTTGTGGGCGTATTTTATGTGTGATAAATGTATATGAATATGTACAAAATATTTGTGTTAAATTCACTCATATATAGCCTGATTAGGCTGCCCTTTTAACAGACTATTCATAATTCTTATCGGTTCTAGGAAACTCTGGTATGGCCTACATACATTAATCAACTTAAATGAGTCATTCTTCGATTTGATATCGTTTCTAATGAGTAGCTCGTTGCTACTTTCCAGACAGCCTGCATATCAGGCCAAGACCAGGTCCAAGGCTTCGGCTTTTATCACAGAGTCGAATGCGAAAATTTTCCACTACTCTGCTTATCGCACTATCCGAATCCGTTGTTCGTCTGAAGACGCGCTCAATAAACAAATAATAAAAACAAACTGAGTCAGCGGAAAATTTACCAAACACAAAAGCGGCTTTGCATCGTTTGTATTTCCAGTGTGACTTCAGCTGGCGAAGTGAATAGGTCGTTAAAGAAACCTCTCGCACACTCACATTCACACAAATATTAACACGTTGTCTTTTTTCCCTTCTTTGGCTCGCTCTCTTTACTCAACTCATAGATCGGAGAAATCGCGAAACGCAAGCCGAAGATGACAGAACGACAACCGTTGCTGCTGCAAAGCGATAACTCCGATTACGAGGGCAATCGAAGCGGAAACGGCTTAATAAGGCCACCGGTACGCAGCTCACCGCCGGACAGTACGCTGGTCAATGTGCACAGCGAGGATAGCATCGCAGGTAACAGATAAAATTTCATCTTTCATATATACAATGTAGTTTTAAAAGCCAGATAGCTTCTATGCATATGCTACTTCATTTGACATGACATGACAATATATAGTTGTATATTGAATTGAATTAAGGTTAAGATCACACTATTCAATAAATATTTAGTAGTATTTATTTTCAAATTAAGAACATTTTTTTTTGCATAAGTTTGTAACTAGTAATTACAGCCAATCATGTCATAATTTCTGTGAGAACAACTTCTTGCAAACGATTTGCCTTAAGTAACTATTAATATTGCCACATAAAGTAGTCCAGAAGCCAAATAGAATGTTTTAGATAATAATTGCGGAGCTTTGCCAATGTTTAAATTTAATGCAAGGAAATCTTTCATCTTAATTTTGTTCTTTAAAATACTTGTATATTTAATTGCTACTTCAAGCAATTGTCAATTAATTCCCACTTAATTTTCACACAAACGCAGTGCACGCCGCAGCCGCTGGTGGTGGTGATGATGATGACCAGAGTAGTCAGATAGGCGATGAAAATGCCAAATCAATGTACAATCCCACACAACATCGTACACTGGAGTATCCCACATCAAACTTTGACACGTTGGTGCATCTTCTGAAGGGAAATATTGGCACTGGAATTTTGGCCATGCCGGAGGCGTTCAAGAATGCTGGCCTCTATGTTGGCCTCTTTGGCACGCTGATCATGGGCGCCATATGTACGCACTGCATGCATATGCTGGTCAACAGTTCGCATGAGCTGTGCCGGCGACTGCAGCAGCCAGCACTGGACTTCTCGGAGGTGGCTTTCTGCAGTGTAGAGACGGGACCATTGGGCTTGAGGCGCTACTCGCATTTGGCCAGGCGTATTGTTACCACATTCCTGTTTATTACACAGATCGGCTTCTGCTGCGTCTACTTTTTGTTTGTGGCTCTCAATATTAAAAATGTAGTGGATCAGTATTTCAAGATGGATGTGCGCATATATTTGCTGATGTTACTGCTGCCCATGGTGCTGCTGAATCTGGTGCGCAACTTAAAGTACCTGACGCCTGTTTCTCTATTTGCTGCTGTACTCACCGCCGCAGGTTTGGCCATTAGCTTCTCCTATATGCTGCACGATTTGCCCGACACTCACACGGTTAAACCCGTTGCCACCTGGGCCACATTACCCCTGTATTTTGGCACCGCCATCTATGCATTTGAGGGCATTGGCGTTGTGCTGCCATTGGAGAACAATATGCGGACACCTGAGGATTTTGGCGGAAAAACGGGCGTGCTCAATACGGGCATGGTAATCGTGGCCTGCCTCTACACCGCTGTTGGTTTCTTCGGGTATCTCAAGTATGGCGAGGGTGTTCAAGCGAGCATTACGCTAAATCTCCCCCACGACGATGTGTGAGTATTATATTTTATACTAAAGAAATTGTTTTAAGACTAGAAGTTCCACAAATTTGTATTCTGTAAATAGAATTTTATTGCATGCAGAATTACTTATTAATTGTTTAAAGAAAATATTCAATTTTTGGGGACATGCATTTATTACAACTGAATATCTTTTCACAGTCTATCGCAGCTAGTCCGAATTTCCATGGCCGTGGCCATATTTCTGTCGTACACACTGCAGTTTTATGTGCCCATCAACATGTTGGAGCCTTTTGTGCGCAGTCACTTTCATACCACAAATGCCAAGGATGTTGCTGCCACTGTTTTCGCACAGCTATGGTCACATTTACCTGTAAGCTTTCAAATCAATTCCAGCTTAATTTTATAATAATTAATTATAATTAATTTCTAATTTTAGTTATATTGGCTGCCGTCATACCCAACCTGGGCATCATTATCTCGCTTGTGGGTGCCGTCAGCAGTTCCGCTTTGGCGCTAATTGCGCCGCCAATTATTGAGATGATAACATTCTATAATATTGGCTATGGTCGCTATAATTGGATGCTGTGGAAAGATTTCCTTATAATGATCTTTGGTCTGTGCGGTTTCATTTTTGGAACATGGGCGAGCTTGGCACAGATCGTAAAGTAGACAAAATTGTCCCAACACTTGCTCCAATACTTGAAGATCGTGTCGAATTTACGACGAAGGCTTTACTGTAGATTTTACTACAACTCTATGATAAGTTATAAATAGTACATTTCGTTTTTTGATTTTGTTGATGTACCCAAAGACGTTGACGTTTACAGGTGCTTATCGAACCAGCAGTGCTTCGATTTTATTTGATTGTAGAATTTGTGTATTTTGATTTAATTTATTTGAACTTAGCGCAATTACTCAATTCAATACCAGACAATAATTAGACTAAATGGTTTCTTTATTTAAATGTTTTTTAAAATAATTTGTTTCCATAGGTTATTTACAATGTTGTGTTTATACTTTTGTGCTTAGTCATGAATCGCAAAATGCCAAAAAAGTGATTTCGTATAGTATTCCTAAACAACTAATGCTTAGATTTAAATTTTAGGGTTTTAGTTTAAGGTCAGCGCAATTCTTTCCAATGCCAGTGGCCAGTTTGTTCTCAGATAAAACACAAAACAAATGGTGTTTAAGCAAATTATAAAATATGTTTAGCGAATTTTTTGTGTGTGCTTCAGACAACATTATACTCTATACTATAATATTATATATACTACGTAGCGAATATATTATACAAAAAATAATTATATATACACGCACACACACATACACCTATATATACTGTGAATACTGTGAATTTGACTTTATATTGAACGAATTTCAATATAATAGTTCTGGCTATTATGTCATAACGCACATTTCACAACAAATAAGTACATATGCCAGAGATTTGCTTTTTCTGTCTCTGTTAACAAGAAAAGATTCATGTAATTTCATTACAAATTTGAAACAACTAAAGACAATAAATATTTGCGTTTAATGTTTGTAAAATCCATAAAAATGTTCTCTGCTCCAAATAAGTACATAAACTATAACATTTCCACTGGACTATGACCAAAAGTTGATAGTAAGTGCCGAGTATCTATATTTTGGACGAATAACTGACTAACTCCCTTAGCAATGTCGAAAAATCTATTTATTAAAACAACTAAGAAACATACAGAATTGATAGTAGTATCAGTAATCGGATATGGATTCTACGATCATACTCGCATAAGTATATTTAATCGTAGTAGACATGCGCTCTATGTCTCTCTTAAAACTAATAATTTTCTTTCTTTACATATACAAATGCTAGCAGAGTATGGTCGATGGACTAAACAGGGCTGAAACATATGAAGGTAAAGGTAAATGCGAGCGGTGCTATTTCTTTTGGCTTCGATAAGCAAATAACAATATAACAAACTGTACAATCTGTCGTATTCTGATACAGATTAAAGTAAGTTGTTTCGGCTTTACCACAAACATTGCTTTAAATATTTTTCCCATTTTTTTATTTATCATTATTTGAACTTTTTGCTTGAAAGAGTGAAAAATATAAAATAAATATATGAAAATATTTATAAAATATATAATTAATATATATAATTAATATATATAATTAATATATATAATTAATATATATAATTAATATATATAATTAATATATATAATTAATATATATAATTAATATATATATTTAATATGTATAATTTAAAAAATGTAAGAACATATCAGAAAACTCATTGGGCCGGTACTTTACTACTTACTTTTACTCTGTAATTCCCAAGTTCTTTTTCCTGAAATTTACGTATATAATGATGACTGCCCACAAAGCTTTTGTGTTGTTTGGAAGGAGAGCAAGTTAGCACTCCCCTAGACAAGGATGGAACACACAAACGAGCGGCTTGGCACAAGACAATGTCGTTCACACGTTTTTTTTCCTTTCTCCCCCTTTCAATTTTTTTATTTTATGTATTTCATTATTGTACGTAGAATTTCTTATAATTAAAATCTTTTTGATATGTTCAATCCTTGAACTTCATTCAGAACACAGAAAAATTAAATTGCAAATATGTTGTTTTTAATGAAAACAGCCGTTATACATATGTCGTTGTCAAACATTTTAATATAATGTCATCAGTTTTAGGCAGTAGCGCATGGAGGAACGAAATTCCATTGATCCCATGGGATACACTGAGATGTGGCCTGATCAAATCCACCAATAATCTCACATTCCACGGAAACGGCACTTCCACCCTGGCACACCCAGTAGCGAGTGGGATCCCAGAAGTTGCGATATTTTGTGCTGCCAGAGCCACTGCAACTGGGCATTCCATTACTATCTGGGTCGCAGTCAGCGAAGACGGCAGCCACGTACAGCGCCAGGCAGAGAAGGATGAATGCTATGTTCAGGAGTTTGATTTGTTAATGATTATAGTTGCACTTGTCGTATTCTATACTCACAGGCTTTCATATTGGTTAGATAGTCAGTTGACAGAATGCTACTGAATGTGCCTAACCAGACCGATTGCTGAACCTTATATACACCAGACATGTCGACTTTCCTGTTCTGTTATCTGGCCATGCAGAAATTAGACAGTTCTTTATTAATACAACTTATCTAAACGGTGTGTAGTGTACCTGGTATTCTTTCTTTTTATATAAGCTAATTTCCGTTTAGGGTAACTTATGTGGTCTTTACTAATGATTGGCTGATGGAGCTGCCAATTTAAGCGACCGGTGTATTGTTGAGCTCGAGGTGCGCACTCTCGCTATGCTCGTCTTAGCTCGCCGGATTGTCGGGGTTCTTTCTCACTCAAACAATACGGATGTACTCTGCCACATTTAAATAGTGCGCGTTTACAAAACAAGTAACACTTGAGTTACGGAAATTTAATTATAATTTATTGGAGACGCCGACACGTCCTATAACTATACTGAGACCCTAGTCCTACTAGAGGGAACACAGATGGTGGTTGTCCCTCTTCTCTACCCACCCTACCACGATAACGACATGAATTTATTACGTTATCCCTTGGACGGACTCTTAAAATCCTACCACATTCTGTAAAAACTTAGCATGGATACTCGACAGACAAATACTATTCTTTAGCACCTCATTTTAAATTGCTTTCAATTCATGTATTCTCTCTTAACTTATTTCGGTAGGTTATGAACATTACTCTTAATTCTATTTTCTATTATATAATTGGACTATAATCTATAAGTACATATTTTTGTTAATTCATATTCAAACAATTCTTTTATCATATGATATATATGGATTATACTCCTTCTTCTTTTTCTTAATTAATTATTATCATTATTAAATTTAAAACTTCATCATTTTCTCATTGATTTCATACGGCTTCATGCCCAAATTCAAATTGCTATGCATTACTTATATTTAAGGCTTATATATATACATCTTGAATTAGTTTTTGATAATGGACTTTACTTGGAGTATTTGGCTGTGGGTCGGTCTTGTGTTTTTTTTTGGATATATGTATATGTTTCTCTTATTTACTATGCAGGTCGTACATGTGTATTTGTTTATGCACCTACATTATAGCTAATTCTTTACTCACTCTACGTTGATTGTTTTGTTTTTTTTTTGTTGTTTTGAATCGATGCGATCGTTGGGCCCAATGTTCGTCGACGCAGAGATGAAGCTGTTTGAAAAATTATTTAAACATTAGAAACACATATATATATATATAATTTACATTTGACCATCCGTTTCAATTAATATCAGCCAGTGTATTGTTAATTATCAATGCATCACTACTTCTCCTTACTATGACGTATTTATAAATTTATACAACAATGAACATATTAATATAGAACAAAACTTCAACAATTACATTTTTACTATCAGTGATTTATGATCTGCGCAACTTATGATCTGTTCAAATTTTATGAACTCCTTAAGTTTTATGATCTGTTTATCCGCTCATATGCAGAACACAACAGCTGATAAGCACTTTGCTCAAAAATTATGTGCGTTTGTACGTAGGCGTGCGCGCAGCGCAGCCGAACTGATCATTTACGTTTTATATATTAACTTTTAAGGTCACTTGGCACTAGCTGATAATAAATTCGGGATTAATTGATTGCAAACTGTTTATTGTCTCCTGGACAATAGCGAATATCCGCTCACGGGACCCAGGGAATGAAGTTGCTTCTTCTAAAAACTCTTCGCACTTCCGTCTGTTGACCAATGTGTAAATTATTGGTGGTAGTCTGGTGGCAGGTCTAGTCTTTGCTTCTTCCCAGAGAAATTGCCTATAACGATTTAATTGGTTCGGTCGAATATTTTCCTTTCACCAATTGCTCTAACATACCCCTTCTTCACTATCGCACTTCCACAATATTATATATATATATATATAATCCACTGTAATCTTTGGAGTTACACTCTGTCTTTTATTTTCTTCACTGCCGAGGTGTTACGTGCACGACTTCTTTACTTCGATAACCTTGACAGTTTGACCGCAACAAGACCTCGCTTGAACCGTCCGCCTATTGAAAAGCTTCTTGCTGACCGCTTCTTGAGTGAGTGATTTCTTGCTGCGTTTTGAGTGCGTCTATTCTTTTCGGTTATCTGTATATCTCTTCGCTTGAGCGGCCGCCTAATCACAAACAACTAACTTAGAGTGTACCAAGAATTGCACCAAACGAAAATTATTATTGAACGAATACTACAGGTGTTGTGTTCTATTTTGTTGTATATGAATGGTTGTGCATTGATAATTTCTATTTTAGACGAAACGTGAACAGCGTTTCAATTAATCTAGCCATGGACTTAAAATCAATTGGACAATCTTAACATAAGACTTGGTAACAAGCCCTTGAATGATTGATTAGTAAATCAGTATTGCATTGATTTCAATTCATAATTTGCTGACGGAGCCTAGTGGAGATTTAAAAGAAAGAAAGATTACGTTTTCAAATTAGGAAACTTAAGAAACAACAGAGAAAGTTGCAGTCGGGCGTAACCAACTGCGAACATTTTGATACCATAAGTAATACCATCTGATGGAAGGTGCCACAGAACAGGGTGGATGTAACCAAGAAATATCGATATTTGAAGGAGATTTTTAGTAATCTATTATCCAAATCCTGATTTGCCAGTAACATATTTTCAAAATTTGGTGACTAGCTTAGAAATTGTGGAACATATGTTCTAAAAATGTATATGCCCATCTTTGAAGGAAGTTACCAGCAAGTTACCTTCCACGTTTGGTGCCCCTATCTTTAAAATTTCGGGAGATATGCGGCTTGTTCGATTTATACTTTCCGACAATATCTCTTGAGAAATGTGATTCAATATATTTATTATCATATTTTTAGATGATTCGACTATTATGGTTTTGTACAATGTTTTGTAATTAAAATCTTTTTGATATGTTCAATCCTTGAACTTCATTCAGAACACAGAAAAATTAAATTGCAAATATGTTGTTTTTAATGAAAACAGCCGTTATACATATGTCGTTGTCAAACATTTTAATATAATGTCATCAGTTTTAGGCAGTAGCGCATGGAGGAACCCAAGTCCATTGATCCCATGGGATACACTGAGATGTGGCCTGATCAAATCCACCAATAATCTCACATTCCACGGAAACGGCACTTCCACCCTGGCACACCCAGTAGCGAGTGGGATCCCAGAAGTTGCGATATTTTGTGCTGCTAGAGCCACTGCAACTGGGCATTCCATTACTATCTGGGTCGCAGTCAGCGAAGACGGCAGCCACGTACAGCGCCAGGCAGAGAAGGATGAATGCTATGTTCAGGAGTTTGATTTGTTAATGATTATAGTTGCACTTGTCGTATTCTATACTCACAGGCTTTCATATTGGTTAGATAGTCAGTTGACAGAATGCTACTGAATGTGCCTAACCAGACCGATTGCTGAACCTTATATACACCAGACATGTCGACTTTCCTGTTCTGTTATCTGGCCATGCAGAAATTAGACAGTTCTTTATTAATACAACTTATCTAAACGGTGTTGTGTTCTATTTTGTTGTATATGAATGGTTGTGCATTGATAATTTCTATTTTAGACGAAACGTGAACAGCGTTTCAATTAATCTAGCCATGGACTTAAAATCAATTGGACAATCTTAACATAAGACTTGGTAACAAGCCCTTGAATGATTGATTAGTAAATCAGTATTGCATTGATTTCAATTCATAATTTGCTGACGGAGCCTAGTGGAGATTTAAAAGAAAGAAAGATTACGTTTTCAAATTAAGAAACCTAAGAAACAACAGAGAAAGTTGCAGTCGGGCGTAACCAACTGCGAAATATTTTGATACCATAAGTAATACCATCTGATGGAAGGTGTCACAGAACATGGTGGATGTAACCAAGAAATATCGATCTTTGAACGAGATTTTTAGTAATCTATTAACCAAATCCAGATTTGCCAGTAACATATTTTCAAAATTTGGTGACTAGCTTAGAAATTGTGGAACATATGTTCTAAAAATGTATATGCCCATCTTTGAAGGAAATTACCAGCAAGTTACCTTCCACGTTTGGTGCCCCTATCTTTAAAATTTTGGGAGATATGCGACTTTTCCGATTTATACTTTCCGAAAAAATCTCTTGAGAAATGTGATTTAATATATTTATTAACATATTTTTAGATGATTCGATTATTATGGTTTTGTACAATGTTTTGGAAGCAAGACACCTTCAACTAATAAAAGGTTAACATATTCTTCGCCGAATAGTGCTAATCATTTTTCAAATATCAGCCAAGAATAATCACAAAAGACTGCATCCATATTTATTACAGTTTTAAATTAATTATTGCTCTAATCAAGAAGATACTTTTCCACCGTCATATTTTAGCTGAGACAGAAAGTTGCACATTCGTCTTTAGTTGTTTTGATTGTAAAAGTGTCAAGAAACAACACAAAGCTAAAAAGTACTGTATATTTATATACCTTTTCTTAAAACCTTTTGCGGAGCTTAAATAATACCCTAATAAATATACAATACTTCTTTAGGCACAATCCATTGTGCTAAATTTGCAAAATGCGTAGATTGGGAAAATTTGAATTTCTTTCTGATTTCTTTAGCGACTGCAAGGCTTACAGGCAAAATAAACTAGCATTGGTTTAAATTAAAGTAGGTCCCAAAATTCTCCGTAAACAAATCAAAATAATAACAAAAATTATTTGAAAATATTAAAATAAAGCGAGATAAATGAAAATGATCGAAGCGGAAATGAGTCAATTTCGAGAGCTGGAAAAATCCGTGCGCTGGTACCGTGGCATGTCATCCCAACAGATACTAGCGTGCAACAAATTGTTGCACGCGCTGCGCGACGACATCGAACAAGAGTCGACGTACAGAGTGGGTGAATGTCTTTCGCTGTTGGGACTGCAACCAATAGCTAGTGCCAAGCAGATAAAGACTATAATTGATATTAGTTACAGCAACGATTTGGCCTTCCTGTGGTTCCTGTGGGAGGCCTACTACAAGAAGCCGCACAGCTGTTTGGACGAGCATCAATGATTTCACGATCAATGAGCAGTTGATATTGACAGCTATTGCTCATCTGGATATGACGTCGACTATGCGGGGACTGGATAAAATATTGCCAATGTCAGATCACTCCAAGAAGTATCAGGAATTGCGCCGTGCCAGGGTGCAAAAGCTAACCGAACAGAAGCAACCAAAGTTGAAAAGCCGCACGAAAGAAAATGTAAATAGTTCACCATATTCAGTTAGACAAGTGCGACCCGTACTTTGCACCCATTTCGTTCCTTGCTAAGCCCAGGGATCGCAGGGTGGTATTTCCCCATTACGACAGCTACAAGGATCCAATGTATATAATACCAAATGAGAGTTCCGTTGGTTTGCCAGATATGAAATGTCACCAGCGAAGCGGGAGGTAAAAAAATGTATATCCGATGCACTTGCTCAGCTCTTTGCGGATGGCAGTGTGCAATTTTCGAATCCCCTCTGCACTATGCATCGCCATGTGAAATATTCGACGACCAGGAAGCAGCAACAGCTCACATTAGAGACGATTCAGCGTTGCATGCAAATGCTGGATGTGCAGGCATCTCAGAGGAAGCAGCGCAGCGAGCGCATTGTCCAGCAACTACAGCGAGAGGTGGAATCCGCTGCACGCAAGTTGCAACTGTATAAGCGACGCCAGCTAACGGCGTTGCGGAAGATTACTGGAAGTGAAACCCATTGCCAGAGTTGTCAAATGTGTACACAGCTGGTTGCAACGCCAGGCTTTGAGCCAAGGCCAAAAGGTAATTTCACCTTACTGATCTCATCGGATTTTGAAATGCCTGGTCATCCTGTAAGCAACCAAGAGGGGGAGTTGAATGACGAGCAGGACATCCATGTGCTGCAATGGGGTAGAGAGAAACATTATAAAAAAATACATCTAGAGTCCAATAAAAAGTATTCACTCCACCCACAAATCAATTTCACTGGCAGCAAAGCCCACTGCCCCAGTAATGCCAAAATGCCAAGATTCTGTAAGTCGCAGTGTAAAGACGAAGACGCCAGAATTCTGATACTCAATGACGATGGTAAAATTGTGCGCAAATTTAAGCCAACAGAAGTCTGCAAGTCTCCCAAAGAAATCAGCTCATCCGAAACTGAGGAGTTCAAATATTGTTCTAGGAGAACCATGAAGAATGGTTTGTTGCAGTGGGACTTTTTCAAGATATTTGACGCATATTTACATAAGAGAAGCACGGATGCAGAGCCATTGATCAGAAGCTATTGCATACAAGCACTGAATACGGCAATGGAGGGTCATCAAGCATTGCACAAATATCTTCATTCTCCACAAACCTCCTCCGTCGCAGCGGACAAGTGTGCAATGCAAATATTTCGAGAAGCTTCCGGAATCTTGGACGAGTGTCTGAAGCAGCGAGAAGTTGCTCAAACTGATAGACTTAAAATCACAAATATAGATCCAGAAGATAGGCCAAGGTTGATGGAGCTGCTGAAAATAGCAATGAATAAGCTAAAAGATAATCCCCATTATGTTTTAGTCACTCTACCGAATGCACACAAATTGCCGATTTTACTTGATTGGATAGCCGATAGATATGGCAAGACCTACAGCTATCTGCAAATGAATAAGCTGGTCAACTCCAGTCGCATTGTCTACGAGCAGCTGATGAAACAAGCTGCCCAAAAGGCATTACCAATGCCCGAACTTGTTGGTTCTCACAAGAATTTGTCCTGTCGCCTCAAGCAAATCAATGTGGCATATCATGGGAGACTCAATAAAATAGCGCTGGAGAACTCGCGTCTTATCTGGCTGGCATTGCGTGGCTACTCCTATCTGACCGACTCCAAACAGGAGACATTCTTTGCGTACATGCCCACCAAGGAGCAGGATTTTTTGCGCCATAATCTCTGGAAATCGAGCGACTATCGCAAAATCGATAGCATGCGCAAAGTCTTGAAGAAAAGTTTAAATTGAGCTGAAGTTGCCGTATCGTATAAATTGAATTTGAAATGTTCCTTCAATGTATTCGATACTGCACCAGCAGATCACTTAAAGTATTTCGAGTATTGTTTATTTATCAAACCGAAAAAAAAAGTCTTTTTAATAATACTTTTATTTGCTTTACTAGCATCAACACTAACGAATCGTCTGGCAGATTTGCCTTTCAATTTTTAGGCAGCATTTTGGGATTAATACTTAATTGGTTTTTAATATGGGTACATTTGAGTACACAGCACTAACAGTTTGTTTATCAAACATTTATTAAATTTCTATCGTGTTATAAACTAGAAATGGTATTTTACGAAATATTTTGTGGTTTCACTTGGACCCAATCCATAAAAATCTAAGTTATTATTATACGAACACATTTTAAAACACATTTTTAAAGTAAATCAAAAAAAATAAAATTGGTTTAAGCTAACGATATTAAAGCTATAAGTTTTGTTGATAGTTTTGAACTGCATATCTTAAGCCCTGCCTGCAGATTCGTTTAAAATAGTGGTTTAATTTTTAGCTTTACCATCTATTATTTATTCATTTTGATCAAATTTAATTTTCCTTCCCTTTAGCATTTTGAACCTCTGAAGCTTATTATTCGTTAATAAGACATTGTGTTTAGTACTTATTGTTAATTGTTATTAAACGTATACATATTTATTTTTATATATTTATTTTCATGTTGTACAATTTTTATTCGTTGAAACAGTATTTCAAATAAAACATTGCTTTATCTTTATAATGAAGTGCTGAGTAGCTGCCCTTGATCAATGAGATAACAATTTGTGTGTGCTTATGATGTACATATGAATACTACGACGTACTTACAAGTTATTTATATATATTTGTAAGCAAAGAAATCATTATATATATTGTTGCGTAGATAATGTATTAGTTCACCGCGCACGCGTTCCGCGTCAGCTTTGAAAATAGTCAAACGACATCTATGATAAGAGCCATCGAAACTTGTTTAATTTCCGCCAAACTCTCACCATATTTCGCTCTCAGATAGCGTTCGACGAAATTCGATCACAATTCCTAATAATGAAACGCGTTTTTGTGATAAGAAAACTTTCAAGTCGTAGCATTGTCGAAAGTCAAGTACAAGATTTCGAAGTTGTGTGTGCGAAAAAGAAGTGACGCTTCTACAAAATTGACAAGGTTAAACGAAATTTCGCATTCGCATTTCTTGCAGTTATCAAGTTAGATCGACAATTGTTTTTTCCCTATGTCGTCAAACTTGTGCAAGAACTTTTAACAAATTGGGCACGCCCCTCAAAACCGCCCACTCGAATTCAGCGAAGATGAACGGCGTTAATTTCCTAACAGGCTACCAAAGAATAACATTGCGAGAGTTATTTCAGAAGCAAAAGCCATTATAAAAATGGTAAGTTTTCGTGTACAGTGCTCGCTCGCTAACAACAACCTTTAGACTTTTCAACTCTATTGAAAGCTCAAGATTTAAGAAACATTTCTAAGCATTTTTGAATGTCTAGCTTTTCTTGGAGAACATTCAAGAAATTATCCATAAGTATACAAATAGTTAAAATATGTATATTGTATTACAATAATTTCGATAAATTTACCAGCTTTGTATACAATTTCATTTATATTTTCCGTTAATTTAAAAGTCTTGAATATAGAGTTTTTGGAAATCTAATGAAACTGAAACTACTACATTGTTCGATCTGTTGCTGAAACGTTCTAATTTATAGGAGGATCACTGTAGAGAAATATACTTTGTATTTATTTTAATAAACTTTATTTCATTAACCAGTTGCTGGCAAATTGGCAACTACACGCTTGCTGGCCAAGTTGATGGAATCGGTGTGGAAAAGTGAACCCACTAACGTGTACTATATATATATATATATATATATATATATATATATATATAAATATGACTGCATATGTGTAATAATGTTTTCGAATGCTGGCGAAAGAACTCGCCCATTTGGCGACACTAATTGTAAATGATTGCGCGGTGGTGCCTCCCGCTTGAAAGGTGGCATGCAGCCATGCGTCCAAGACGCTTACAATTTCTGGCTTAAATTGCCAAAGCGCAATTTGTCGCCAGTTGTCGTGTGCCCTCTCTTCAAAAATAAGCAATAGCATGTGGCATTGCCACATCTGTTTTGCGGGCAAAATGTTTTATAAAGTCGTTGACATCACTTGAAGCGAACTTAGTTGCAATGTTCGAATTCAAACGGAAACTACACGCTAAGCTGGGCCTTTGGCTGTTCGTCTTGTTTCTGTGCCTGCAGCGCAGCTGTGCTCAAAATGCCAGCACAGTGGTCTGGGAGCCAAGCAATGGCACCAACAGCAATGACAATAACAATGTGAATACCAACAATAAACGTGATGTTAGCAGCAATAATAGGTTGGATTATGGCAGCACTTCGATTGCCAAAAGCTATGATCCGCCGCCGGAGTTCTATCGAGGACCCGGTTCCACTTCAAGCGGCATTTCCACTTCCATTTCCCGTCCCGTTTCCAACAACTATCTTGGCTCCACAGCCGGTGGAGGTGCCCAGCTGGGCAGCGTGGGTGCAAGTCTCAGCGAGGCATACAACAAGTGGCGTCAAGGAGTTGGCCAACATGATCGCATCAGTGTGGGTAAGAGCACACATAGACAACAAAAATATAGTACAGTGATATCTCGCAAGAAGAACTTTACAGTACAGGAATATTGAGTAATTCGTGAAGAAGATTTTCTAGTAAAAGAACAAAACTTCGAATTTTAGAAAATGTTTTGAAAATTTTTAAAATAATAAAATTCTTAAATAAATCGTTAGAAGAAAGGATATATATCGAATTGTAATTATTCATAAATTTTAATCTGAACCACATTTTGTCTATGTAAAGTTGAGATGTAGGGGAGGGCTGTCCCCCAAAATGCTACATATAAAAATGTTTTAAAAAATATCCTTTAAAATAATATTCTAAATATGTTTCAAAGTATTGATTTCTAAAAGTTCTGATTTCGAGAAGATCACAGGAATATAATAAACAAAAATGCAGAAACTATTAACCATAATTCGT
>JAWNMZ010000085.1:0-24220 GCA_035043445.1 Drosophila silvestris
GATTTTTTTTCAACAAAATGAAGTTCTTTTTATATATTGATTCTGCATCAAAAGTTGAAAATACGTATTTTTGAGGCTTTTGCGAGAAATGGCCATTTTAAGGTTTTCTGTCCAACTTCAAACTGTTGTATCTTCGCCAATAAGTGTCCAATCTCCGATTTTTTCAACAAAATGAAGTTCTTTTTATATATATTGATTCTGCATCAAAAGTTGAAAATACGTATTTTTGAGGCTTTTGTGAGAAATTGCCATTTTAAGGTTTTCTGTCCAACTTCAAACTGTTGTATCTTCGCCAATAAGTGTCCAATCTCCGATTTTTTTCAACAAAATGAAGTTCTTTTTATATATTGATTCTGCATCAAAAGTTGAAAATACGTATTTTTGAGGCTTTTGTGAGAAATGGCCATTTAAAGGTTTTCTGTCCAACTTCAAACTGTTGTATCTTCGCCAATAAGTGTCCAATCTCCGATTTTTTTCCAACAAAATGAAGTTCTTTTTATATATATTGATTCTGCATCAAAAGTTGAAAATACGTATTTTTGAGGCTTTTGCGAGAAATGGCCATTTTAAGGTTTTCTGTCCAACTTCAAACTGTTGTATCTTCGCCAATAAGTGTCCAATCTCCGATTTTTTTCAACAAAATGAAGTTCTTTTTATATATATTGATTCTGCATCAAAAGTTGAAAATACGTATTTTTGAGGCTTTTGCGAGAAATGGCCATTTTAAGGTTTTCTGTCCAACTTCAAACTGTTGTATCTTCGCCAATAAGTGTCAAATCTCCGATTTTTTTCAACAAAATGAAGTTCTTTTTATATATATTGATTCTGCATCAAAAGTTGAAAATACGTATTTTTGAGGCTTTTGCGAGAAATGGCCATTTTAAGGTTTTCTGTCCAACTTCAAACTGTTGTATCTTCGCCAATAAGTGTCCAATCTCCGATTTTTTTCAACAAAATGAAGTTCTTTTATATATATTGATTCTGCATCAAAAGTTGAAAATACGTATTTTTGAGGCTTTTGTGAGAAATTGTCACTTAAAATTTTTGTGTCCAACTTCAAACTGTTGTATCTTCGCCAATAAGTGTCCAATCTCCGACTTTTTCCAACAAAATGAAGTTCTTTTTATATATATTGATTCTGCATCAAAAGTTGAAAATACGTATTTTTGAGGCTTTTGTGAGAAATTGTCACTTAAAATTTTTGTGTCCAACTTCAAACTGTTGTATCTTCGCCAATAAGTGTCCAATCTCCGACTTTTTTTCAACAAAATGAAGTTCTTTTATATATATTGATTCTGCATCAAAGTTGAAAATACGTATTTTTGAGGCTTTTGCGAGAAATGGCCATTTTAAGGTTTTCTGTCCAACTTCAAACTGTTGTATCTTCGCCAATAAGTGTCCAATCTCCGATTTTTTTCAACAAAATGAAGTTCTTTTATATATATTGATTCTGCATCAAAAGTTGAAAATACGTATTTTTGAGGCTTTTGTGAGAAATGGCCATTTTAAGGTTTTCTGTCCAACTTCAAACTGTTGTATCTTCGCCAATAAGTGTCCAATCTCCGATTTTTTTCAACAAAATGAAGTTCTTTTTATATATATTGATTCTGCATCAAAAGTTGAAAATACGTATTTTTGAGGCTTTTGCGAGAAATGGCCATTTTAAGGTTTTCTGTCCAACTTCAAACTGTTGTATCTTCGCCAATAAGTGTCCAATCTCCGATTTTTTTCAACAAAATGAAGTTCTTTTATATATATTGATTCTGCATCAAAAGTTGAAAATACGTATTTTTGAGGCTTTTGTGAGAAATTGTCACTTAAAATTTTTGTGTCCAACTTCAAACTGTTGTATCTTCGCCAATAAGTGTCCAATCTCCGATTTTTTTCAACAAAATGAAGTTCTTTTTATATATATTGATTCTGCATCAAAAGTTGAAAATACGTATTTTTGAGGCTTTTGCGAGAAATGGCCATTTTAGGTTTTCTGTCCAACTTCAAACTGTTGTATCTTCGCCAATAAGTGTCCAATCTCCGATTTTTTTCAACAAAATGAAGTTCTTTTTATATATATTGATTCTGCATCAAAAGTTGAAAATACGTATTTTTGAGGCTTTTGCGAGAAATGGCCATTTTAAGGTTTTCTGTCCAACTTCAAACTGTTGTATCTTCGCCAATAAGTGTCCAATCTCCGATTTTTTTCAACAAAATGAAGTTCTTTTTATATATATTGATTCTGCATCAAAAGTTGAAAATACGTATTTTTGAGGCTTTTGCGAGAAATGGCCATTTAAGGTTTTGTGTCCAACTTCAAACTGTTGTATCTTCGCCAATAAGTGTCCAATCTCCGATTTTTTTCAACAAAATGAAGTTCTTTTATATATATTGATTCTGCATCAAAAGTTGAAAATACGTATTTTTGAGGCTTTTGTGAGAAATGGCCATTTTAAGGTTTTCTGTCCAACTTCAAACTGTTGTATCTTCGCCAATAAGTGTCCAATCTCCGATTTTTTTCAACAAAATGAAGTTCTTTTTATATATATTGATTCTGCATCAAAAGTTGAAAATACGTATTTTTGAGGCTTTTGCGAGAAATGGCCATTTTAAGGTTTTCTGTCCAACTTCAAACTGTTGTATCTTCGCCAATAAGTGTCCAATCTCCGACTTTTTCCAACAAAATGAAGTTCTTTTTATATATATTGATTCTGCATCAAAAGTTGAAAATACGTATTTTTGAGGCTTTTGCGAGAAATGGCCATTTTAAGGTTTTCTGTCCAACTTCAAACTGTTGTATCTTCGCCAATAAGTGTCCAATCTCCGATTTTTTCCAACAAAATGAAGTTCTTTTTATATATTGATTCTGCATCAAAAGTTGAAAATACGTATTTTTGAGGCTTTTGCGAGAAATGGCCATTTAAGTTTTTCTGTCCAACTTCAAACTGTTGTATCTTCGCCAATAAGTGTCCAATCTCCGATTTTTTTCCAACAAAATGAAGTTCTTTTTATATATATTGATTCTGCATCAAAAGTTGAAAATACGTATTTTTGAGGCTTTTGTGAGAAATTGTCACTTAAAATTTTGTGTCCAACTTCAAACTGTTGTATCTTCGCCAATAAGTGTCCAATCTCCGATTTTTTTCCAACAAAATGAAGTTCTTTTTATATATATTGATTCTGCATCAAAAGTTGAAAATACGTATTTTTGAGGCTTTTGCGAGAAATGGCCATTTTAAGGTTTTCTGTCCAACTTCAAACTGTTGTATCTTCGCCAATAAGTGTCCAATCTCCGATTTTTTTCAACAAAATGAAGTTCTTTTATATATATTGATTCTGCATCAAAAGTTGAAAATACGTATTTTTGAGGCTTTTGCGAGAAATGGCCATTTTAAGGTTTTCTGTCCAACTTCAAACTGTTGTATCTTCGCCAATAAGTGTCCAATCTCCGATTTTTTCCAACAAAATGAAGTTCTTTTTATATATATTGATTCTGCATCAAAAGTTGAAAATACGTATTTTTGAGGCTTTTGCGAGAAATGGCCATTTTAAGGTTTTCTGTCCAACTTCAAACTGTTGTATCTTCGCCAATAAGTGTCCAATCTCCGATTTTTTTCAACAAAATGAAGTTCTTTTTATATATATTGATTCTGCATCAAAAGTTGAAAATACGTATTTTTGAGGCTTTTGCGAGAAATTGCCACTTTAAGGTTTTGTGTCCAACTTCAAACTGTTGTATCTTCGCCAATAAGTGTCCAATCTCCGATTTTTTTCAACAAAATGAAGTTCTTTTTATATATATTGATTCTGCATCAAAAGTTGAAAATACGTATTTTTGAGGCTTTTGCGAGAAATTGCCATTTTAAGTTTTTGTGTCCAACTTCAAACTGTTGTATCTTCGCCAATAAGTGTCCAATCTCCGATTTTTTTTCAACAAAATGAAGTTCTTTTTATATATATTGATTCTGCATCAAAAGTTGAAAATACGTATTTTTGAGGCTTTTGCGAGAAATGGCCATTTTAAGTTTTTGTGTCCAACTTCAAACTGTTGTATCTTCGCCAATAAGTGTCCAATCTCCGATTTTTTTCAACAAAATGAAGTTCTTTTTATATATATTGATTCTGCATCAAAAGTTGAAAATACGTATTTTTGAGGCTTTTGTGAGAAATTGCCACTTAAAATTTTTGTGTCCAACTTCAAACTGTTGTATCTTCGCCAATAAGTGTCCAATCTCCGACTTTTTTCCAACAAAATGAAGTTCTTTTATATATATTGATTCTGCATCAAAAGTTGAAAATACGTATTTTTGAGGCTTTTGTGAGAAATGGCCATTTTAAGTTTTTGTGTCCAACTTCAAACTGTTGTATCTTCGCCAATAAGTGTCCAATCTCCGATTTTTTTCAACAAAATGAAGTTCTTTTTATATATATTGATTCTGCATCAAAAGTTGAAAATACGTATTTTTGAGGCTTTTGCGAGAAATGGCCATTTTAAGGTTTTCTGTCCAACTTCAAACTGTTGTATCTTCGCCAATAAGTGTCCAATCTCCGATTTTTTTCAACAAAATGAAGTTCTTTTTATATATATTGATTCTGCATCAAAAGTTGAAAATACGTATTTTTGAGGCTTTTGCGAGAAATGGCCATTTTAAGGTTTTCTGTCCAACTTCAAACTGTTGTATCTTCGCCAATAAGTGTCCAATCTCCGATTTTTTTCAACAAAATGAAGTTCTTTTATATATATTGATTCTGCATCAAAAGTTGAAAATACGTATTTTTGAGGCTTTTGTGAGAAATTGTCACTTAAAATTTTTGTGTCCAACTTCAAACTGTTGTATCTTCGCCAATAAGTGTCCAATCTCCGACTTTCTTCCAACAAAATGAAGTTCTTTTTATATATATTGATTCTGCATCAAAAGTTGAAAATACGTATTTTTGAGGCTTTTGTGAGAAATGCCATTTTAAGGTTTTCTGTCCAACTTCAAACTGTTGTATCTTCGCCAATAAGTGTCCAATCTCCGATTTTTTTCAACAAAATGAAGTTCTTTTTATATATATTGATTCTGCATCAAAAGTTGAAAATACGTATTTTGAGGCTTTTGCGAGAAATGGCCATTTTAAGGTTTTCTGTCCAACTTCAAACTGTTGTATCTTCGCCAATAAGTGTCCAATCTCCGATTTTTTTCAACAAAATGAAGTTCTTTTTATATATATTGATTCTGCATCAAAAGTTGAAAATACGTATTTTTGAGGCTTTTGCGAGAAATGGCCATTTAAAGGTTTTCTGTCCAACTTCAAACTGTTGTATCTTCGCCAATAAGTGTCCAATCTCCGATTTTTTTCAACAAAATGAAGTTCTTTTTATATATATTGATTCTGCATCAAAAGTTGAAAATACGTATTTTTGAGGCTTTTGCGAGAAATTGCCATTTTAAGTTTTGTGTCCAACTTCAAACTGTTGTATCTTCGCCAATAAGTGTCCAATCTCCGATTTTCTTTCAACAAAATGAAGTTCTTTTTATATATATTGATTCTGCATCAAAAGTTGAAAATACGTATTTTTGAGGCTTTTGCGAGAAATTGTCATTTTAAGTTTTGTGTCCAACTTCAAACTGTTGTATCTTCGCCAATAAGTGTCCAATCTCCGATTTTCTTCCAACAAAATGAAGTTCTTTTTATATATATTGATTCTGCATCAAAAGTTGAAAATACGTATTTTTGAGGCTTTTGTGAGAAATTGTCACTTAAAATTTTTGTGTCCAACTTCAAACTGTTGTATCTTCGCCAATAAGTGTCCAATCTCCGATTTTTTCCAACAAAATGAAGTTCTTTTTATATATATTGATTCTGCATCAAAAGTTGAAAATACGTATTTTTGAGGCTTTTGCGAGAAATGGCCATTTTAAGGTTTTCTGTCCAACTTCAAACTGTTGTATCTTCGCCAATAAGTGTCCAATCTCCGATTTTTTTCAACAAAATGAAGTTCTTTTATATATATTGATTCTGCATCAAAAGTTGAAAATACGTATTTTTGAGGCTTTTGCGAGAAATTGCCATTTAAGTTTTCTGTCCAACTTCAAACTGTTGTATCTTCGCCAATAAGTGTCCAATCTCCGATTTTTTTCAACAAAATGAAGTTCTTTTTATATATATTGATTCTGCATCAAAAGTTGAAAATACGTATTTTTGAGGCTTTTGTGAGAAATTGCCACTTAAAGTTTTTGTGTCCAACTTCAAACTGTTGTATCTTCGCCAATAAGTGTCCAATCTCCGACTTTTTCCAACAAAATGAAGTTCTTTTTATATATATTGATTCTGCATCAAAAGTTGAAAATACGTATTTTTGAGGCTTTTGTGAGAAATGGCCACTTAAAGTTTTTGTGTCCAACTTCAAACTGTTGTATCTTCGCCAATAAGTGTCCAATCTCCGATTTTTTCAACAAAATGAAGTTCTTTTTATATATATTGATTCTGCATCAAAAGTTGAAAATACGTATTTTTGAGGCTTTTGCGAGAAATTGCCATTTTAAGGTTTTCTGTCCAACTTCAAACTGTTGTATCTTCGCCAATAAGTGTCCAATCTCCGATTTTTTTCAACAAAATGAAGTTCTTTTTATATATATTGATTCTGCATCAAAAGTTGAAAATACGTATTTTTGAGGCTTTTGCGAGAAATGGCCATTTTAAGGTTTTCTGTCCAACTTCAAACTGTTGTATCTTCGCCAATAAGTGTCCAATCTCCGATTTTTTTCAACAAAATGAAGTTCTTTTTATATATATTGATTCTGCATCAAAAGTTGAAAATACGTATTTTTGAGGCTTTTGCGAGAAATGGCCATTTAAGTTTTTTCTGTCCAACTTCAAACTGTTGTATCTTCGCCAATAAGTGTCCAATCTCCGACTTTTTTCCAACAAAATGAAGTTCTTTTTATATATATTGATTCTGCATCAAAAGTTGAAAATACGTATTTTTGAGGCTTTTGCGAGAAATTGCCATTTAAGGTTTTGTGTCCAACTTCAAACTGTTGTATCTTCGCCAATAAGTGTCCAATCTCCGATTTTTTCCAACAAAATGAAGTTCTTTTTATATATATTGATTCTGCATCAAAAGTTGAAAATACGTATTTTTGAGGCTTTTGCGAGAAATTGCCATTTTAAGTTTTTGTGTCCAACTTCAAACTGTTGTATCTTCGCCAATAAGTGTCCAATCTCCGATTTTTTCCAACAAAATGAAGTTCTTTTTATACATATTGATTCTGCATCAAAAGTTGAAAATACGTATTTTTGAGGCTTTTGTGAGAAATGGCCACTTTAAGGTTTTCTGTCCAACTTCAAACTGTTGTATCTTCGCCAATAAGTGTCCAATCTCCGATTTTTTCCAACAAAATGAAGTTCTTTTTATATATATTGATTCTGCATCAAAAGTTGAAAATACGTATTTTGAGGCTTTTGTGAGAAATTGTCACTTAAAATTTTTGTGTCCAACTTCAAACTGTTGTATCTTCGCCAATAAGTGTCCAATCTCCGACTTTCTTCCAACAAAATGAAGTTCTTTTTATATATATTGATTCTGCATCAAAAGTTGAAAATACGTATTTTTGAGGCTTTTGCGAGAAATGGCCATTTTAAGGTTTTCTGTCCAACTTCAAACTGTTGTATCTTCGCCAATAAGTGTCCAATCTCCGATTTTCTTCCAACAAAATGAAGTTCTTTTTATATATTGATTCTGCATCAAAAGTTGAAAATACGTATTTTTGAGGCTTTTGCGAGAAATGGTCATTTTAATGTTTTCTGTCCAACTTCAAACTGTTGTATCTTCGCCAATAAGTGTCCAATCTCCGATTTTTTCCAACAAAATGAAGTTCTTTTTATATATATTGATTCTGCATCAAAAGTTGAAAATACGTATTTTTGAGGCTTTTGCGAGAAATTGCCATTTTAAGTTTTTGTGTCCAACTTCAAACTGTTGTATCTTCGCCAATAAGTGTCCAATCTCCGATTTTTTCCAACAAAATGAAGTTCTTTTTATATATATTGATTCTGCATCAAAAGTTGAAAATACGTATTTTTGAGGCTTTTGTGAGAAATTGTCACTTAAAATTTTTCTGTCCAACTTCAAACTGTTGTATCTTCGCCAATAAGTGTCCAATCTCCGATTTTTTTCCAACAAAATGAAGTTCTTTTTATATATATTGATTCTGCATCAAAAGTTGAAAATACGTATTTTTGAGGCTTTTGCGAGAAATGGCCATTTTAAGTTTTTGTGTCCAACTTCAAACTGTTGTATCTTCGCCAATAAGTGTCCAATCTCCGATTTTCTTCCAACAAAATGAAGTTCTTTTTATATATTGATTCTGCATCAAAAGTTGAAAATACGTATTTTTGAGGCTTTTGCGAGAAATTGCCATTTTAAGGTTTTCTGTCCAACTTCAAACTGTTGTATCTTCGCCAATAAGTGTCCAATCTCCGATTTTTTTCCAACAAAATGAAGTTCTTTTTATATATATTGATTCTGCATCAAAAGTTGAAAATACGTATTTTTGAGGCTTTTGTGAGAAATTGCCACTTAAAAGTTTTGTGTCCAACTTCAAACTGTTGTATCTTCGCCAATAAGTGTCCAATCTCCGATTTTTTTCCAACAAAATGAAGTTCTTTTTATATATATTGATTCTGCATCAAAAGTTGAAAATACGTATTTTTGAGGCTTTTGCGAGAAATGGCCATTTTAAGGTTTTCTGTCCAACTTCAAACTGTTGTATCTTCGCCAATAAGTGTCCAATCTCCGATTTTCTTCCAACAAAATGAAGTTCTTTTTATATATATTGATTCTGCATCAAAAGTTGAAAATACGTATTTTTGAGGCTTTTGCGAGAAATGGCCATTTTAAGGTTTTCTGTCCAACTTCAAACTGTTGTATCTTCGCCAATAAGTGTCCAATCTCCGACTTTTTTCCAACAAAATGAAGTTCTTTTTATATATATTGATTCTGCATCAAAAGTTGAAAATACGTATTTTTGAGGCTTTTGCGAGAAATGGCCATTTTAAGGTTTTGTGTCCAACTTCAAACTGTTGTATCTTCGCCAATAAGTGTCCAATCTCCGACTTTTTTCCAACAAAATGAAGTTCTTTTTATATATATTGATTCTGCATCAAAAGTTGAAAATACGTATTTTTGAGGCTTTTGCGAGAAATGGCCATTTTAAGGTTTTCTGTCCAACTTCAAACTGTTGTATCTTCGCCAATAAGTGTCCAATCTCCGATTTTTTCCAACAAAATGAAGTTCTTTTATATATATTGATTCTGCATCAAAAGTTGAAAATACGTATTTTTGAGGCTTTTGCGAGAAATTGTCATTTTAAATTTTTGTGTCCAACTTCAAACTGTTGTATCTTCGCCAATAAGTGTCCAATCTCCGACTTTTTTCCAACAAAATGAAGTTCTTTTTATATATATTGATTCTGCATCAAAAGTTGAAAATACGTATTTTTGAGGCTTTTGCGAGAAATGGCCATTTTAAGGTTTTCTGTCCAACTTCAAACTGTTGTATCTTCGCCAATAAGTGTCCAATCTCCGACTTTCTTCCAACAAAATGAAGTTCTTTTTATATATATTGATTCTGCATCAAAAGTTGAAAATACGTATTTTTGAGGCTTTTGCGAGAAATGGTCATCTTAAAGTTTTCTGTCCAACTTCAAACTGTTGTATCTTCGCCAATAAGTGTCCAATCTCCGACTTTCTTCCAACAAAATGAAGTTCTTTTATATATATTGATTCTGCATCAAAAGTTGAAAATACGTATTTTTGAGGCTTTTGCGAGAAATGGCCATTTTAAGGTTTTCTGTCCAACTTCAAACTGTTGTATCTTCGCCAATAAGTGTCCAATCTCCGACTTTCTTCCAACAAAATGAAGTTCTTTTTATATATATTGATTCTGCATCAAAAGTTGAAAATACGTATTTTTGAGGCTTTTGTGAGAAATTGTCACTTAAATTTTTCTGTCCAACTTCAAACTGTTGTATCTTCGCCAATAAGTGTCCAATCTCCGACTTTTTCCAACAAAATGAAGTTCTTTTTATATATTGATTCTGCATCAAAGTTGAAAATACGTTTGTTATGACGGTCTTTTAGCTGAGAAATGGTCACTTTAAGGTTTTCTGTCCAACTTCAAACTGTTGTATCTTCGCCAATAAGTGTCCAATCTCCGATTTTTTTCAACAAAATGAAGTTCTTTTTATATATATTGATTCTGCATCAAAAGTTGAAAATACGTATTTTTGAGGCTTTTGCGAGAAATTGCCATTTTAAGTTTTGTGTCCAACTTCAAACTGTTGTATCTTCGCCAATAAGTGTCCAATCTCCGATTTTTTTCAACAAAATGAAGTTCTTTTTTATATATTGATTCTGCATCAAAAGTTGAAAATACGTATTTTTGAGGCTTTTGTGAGAAATTGTCACTTAAAATTTTTGTGTCCAACTTCAAACTGTTGTATCTTCGCCAATAAGTGTCCAATCTCCGACTTTCTTCCAACAAAATGAAGTTCTTTTTATATATATTGATTCTGCATCAAAAGTTGAAAATACGTATTTTTGAGGCTTTTGCGAGAAATGGCCATTTTAAGGTTTTCTGTCCAACTTCAAACTGTTGTATCTTCGCCAATAAGTGTCCAATCTCCGATTTTTTTCAACAAAATGAAGTTCTTTTTATATATATTGATTCTGCATCAAAAGTTGAAAATACGTATTTTTGAGGCTTTTGGAGAAATGGCCATTTAACGTTCAAACTGTTGTATCTTCGCCAATAAGTGTCCAATCTCCGATTTTTTCAACAAAAGAAGTTCTTTTTATATATATTGATTCTGCATCAAAAGTTGAAAATACGTATTTTTGAGGCTTTTGCGAGAAATGGCCATTTTAAGGTTTTCTGTCCAACTTCAAACTGTTGTATCTTCGCCAATAAGTGTCCAATCTCCGACTTTTTCCAACAAAATGAAGTTCTTTTTATATATATTGATTCTGCATCAAAAGTTGAAAATACGTATTTTTGAGGCTTTTGTGAGAAATTGTCACTTAAAATTTTTGTGTCCAACTTCAAACTGTTGTATCTTCGCCAATAAGTGTCCAATCTCCGATTTTTTCAACAAAATGAAGTTCTTTTTATATATATTGATTCTGCATCAAAAGTTGAAAATACGTATTTTTAAGGCTTTTGCGAGAAATGGCCATTTTAAGTTTTTCTGTCCAACTTCAAACTGTTGTATCTTCGCCAATAAGTGTCCAATCTCCGATTTTTTCCAACAAAATGAAGTTCTTTTATATATATTGATTCTGCATCAAAAGTTGAAAATACGTATTTTTGAGGCTTTTGCGAGAAATGGCCATTTTAAGGTTTTGTGTCCAACTTCAAACTGTTGTATCTTCGCCAATAAGTGTCCAATCTCCGATTTTTTTCCAACAAAATGAAGTTCTTTTTATATATATTGATTCTGCATCAAAAGTTGAAAATACGTATTTTTGAGGCTTTTGCGAGAAATGGCCATTTTAAGGTTTTCTGTCCAACTTCAAACTGTTGTATCTTCGCCAATAAGTGTCCAATCTCCGACTTTCTTCCAACAAAATGAAGTTCTTTTTATATATATTGATTCTGCATCAAAAGTTGAAAATACGTATTTTTGAGGCTTTTGTGAGAAATTGTCACTTAAAATTTTTGTGTCCAACTTCAAACTGTTGTATCTTCGCCAATAAGTGTCCAATCTCCGATTTTTTTCCAACAAAATGAAGTTCTTTTTATATATATTGATTCTGCATCAAAAGTTGAAAATACGTATTTTTGAGGCTTTTGCGAGAAATGGCCATTTTAAGGTTTTCTGTCCAACTTCAAACTGTTGTATCTTCGCCAATAAGTGTCCAATCTCCGATTTTCTTCCAACAAAATGAAGTTCTTTTTATATATATTGATTCTGCATCAAAAGTTGAAAATACGTATTTTTGAGGCTTTTGCGAGAAATGGCCATTTTAAGGTTTTCTGTCCAACTTCAAACTGTTGTATCTTCGCCAATAAGTGTCCAATCTCCGATTTTTTTCAACAAAATGAAGTTCTTTTTATATATATTGATTCTGCATCAAAAGTTGAAAATACGTATTTTTGAGGCTTTTGCGAGAAATGGCCATTTTAAGGTTTTCTGTCCAACTTCAAACTGTTGTATCTTCGCCAATAAGTGTCCAATCTCCGATTTTTTTCAACAAAATGAAGTTCTTTTTATATATATTGATTCTGCATCAAAAGTTGAAAATACGTATTTTTGAGGCTTTTGCGAGAAATGGCCATTTTAAGGTTTTCTGTCCAACTTCAAACTGTTGTATCTTCGCCAATAAGTGTCCAATCTCCGATTTTTTTCCAACAAAATGAAGTTCTTTTTATATATATTGATTCTGCATCAAAAGTTGAAAATACGTATTTTTGAGGCTTTTGTGAGAAATTGCCATTTTAAGTTTTTGTGTCCAACTTCAAACTGTTGTATCTTCGCCAATAAGTGTCCAATCTCCGATTTTTTCCAACAAAATGAAGTTCTTTTTATATATATTGATTCTGCATCAAAAGTTGAAAATACGTATTTTTGAGGCTTTTGCGAGAAATGGCCATTTTAAGGTTTTCTGTCCAACTTCAAACTGTTGTATCTTCGCCAATAAGTGTCCAATCTCCGATTTTTTTCAACAAAATGAAGTTCTTTTTATATATATTGATTCTGCATCAAAAGTTGAAAATACGTATTTTTGAGGCTTTTGCGAGAAATGGCCATTTTAAGGTTTTCTGTCCAACTTCAAACTGTTGTATCTTCGCCAATAAGTGTCCAATCTCCGATTTTCTTCCAACAAAATGAAGTTCTTTTTATATATATTGATTCTGCATCAAAAGTTGAAAATACGTATTTTTGAGGCTTTTGTGAGAAATTGTCACTTTAAAGTTTTGTGTCCAACTTCAAACTGTTGTATCTTCGCCAATAAGTGTCCAATCTCCGATTTTTTTCCAACAAAATGAAGTTCTTTTTATATATATTGATTCTGCATCAAAAGTTGAAAATACGTATTTTTGAGGCTTTTGCGAGAAATGGCCATTTTAAGGTTTTCTGTCCAACTTCAAACTGTTGTATCTTCGCCAATAAGTGTCCAATCTCCGATTTTTTTCCAACAAAATGAAGTTCTTTTTATATATATTGATTCTGCATCAAAAGTTGAAAATACGTATTTTTGAGGCTTTTGCGAGAAATGGTCACTTAAAATTTTGTGTCAACTTCAAACTGTTATTTCTCGCAATAGTCTCAAAAATACGATATTTTCAACTTTTGATGCAGAATCAATATATATAAAAAGAACTTCATTTTGTTGAAAAAAATCGGAGATTGGACACTTATTGGCGAAGATACAACAGTTTGAAGTTGGACAGAAAACCTCAAAATGGCCATTTCTCGCAAAAGCCTCAAAAATACGTATTTTCAACTTTTGATGCAGAATCAATATATATAAAAAGAACTTCATTTTGTTGAAAAAAATCGGAGATTGACACTTATTGGCGAAGATACAACAGTTTGAAGTTGGACACAAAACCTTTAAATGGCCATTTCTCGCAAAAGCCTCAAAAATACGTATTTTCAACTTTTGATGCAGAATCAATATATATAAAAAGAACTTCATTTTGTTGAAAAAATCGAGATTGACACTATTAACGAAGATACAACAGTTTGAAGTTGGACAAAAACTTAAATGGCATTTCTCGCAAAAGCCTCAAAATACGTATTTTCAACTTTTGATGCAGAATCAATATATATAAAAAGAACTTCATTTTGTTGAAAAAAATCGGGGATGGACACTTATTGGCGAAGATACAACAGTTTGAAGTTGGACACAAAAATTTTAAGTGACATTTTCACAAAAGCCTCAAAAATACGTATTTTCAACTTTTGATGCAGAATCAATATATATAAAAAGAACTTCATTTTGTTGGAAGAAAGTCGGAGATTGGACACTTATTGGCGAAGATACAACAGTTTGAAGTTGGACAGAAAACCTTAAAATGGCCATTATTTTCGCAAAAAGCCTCAAAAATACGTATTTTCAACTTTTTGATGCAGAATCAATATATATAAAAAGAACTTCATTTTGTTGAAAAAAATCGGAGATTGGACACTTATTGGCGAAGATACAACAGTTTGAAGTTGGACAGAAAACCTTAAAATGGCCATTTCTCGCAAAAGCCTCAAAAATACGTATTTTCAACTTTTGATGCAGAATCAATATATATAAAAGAACTTCATTTTGTTGAAAAAAATCGGAGATTGGACACTTATTGGCGAAGATACAACAGTTTGAAGTTGGACACAAACTTTTATGACAATTTCTCACAAAAGCCTCAAAAATACGTATTTTCAACTTTTGATGCAGAATCAATATATATAAAAGAACTTCATTTTGTTGGAAGAAAATCGGAGATTGGACACTTATTGGCGAAGATACAACAGTTTGAAGTTGGACAGAAAACCTTAAAATGGCCATTTCTCGCAAAAGCCTCAAAAATACGTATTTTCAACTTTTGATGCAGAATCAATATATATAAAAAGAACTTCATTTTGTTGGAAGAAAGTCGGAGATTGGACACTTATTGGCGAAGATACAACAGTTTGAAGTTGGACAGAAAACCTTAAAATGGCCATTTCTCGCAAAAGCCTCAAAAATACGTATTTTCAACTTTTGATGCAGAATCAATATATATAAAAAGAACTTCATTTTGTTGGAAGAAAGTCGGAGATTGGACACTTATTGGCGAAGATACAACAGTTTGAAGTTGGACAGAAAACCTTAAAATGGCCATTTCTCGCAAAAGCCTCAAAAATACGTATTTTCAACTTTTGATGCAGAATCAATATATATAAAAAGAACTTCATTTTGTTGAAAAAAGTCGGAGATTGGACACTTATTGGCGAAGATACAACAGTTTGAAGTTGGACAGAAAACCTTAAAATGGCCATTTCTCGCAAAAGCCTCAAAAATACGTATTTTCAACTTTTGATGCAGAATCAATATATATAAAAAGAACTTCATTTTGTTGAAAAAAATCGGAGATTGGACACTTATTGGCGAAGATACAACAGTTTGAAGTTGGACAGAAAACCTTAAAATGGCAATTTCTCGCAAAAGCCTCAAAAATACGTATTTTCAACTTTTGATGCAGAATCAATATATATAAAAAGAACTTCATTTTGTTGGAAGAAAATCGGAGATTGGACACTTATTGGCGAAGATACAACAGTTTGAAGTTGGACAGAAAACCTTAAAATGGCCATTTCTCGCAAAAGCCTTAAAAATACGTATTTTCAACTTTTGATGCAGAATCAATATATATAAAAAGAACTTCATTTTGTTGAAAGAAAGTCGGAGATTGGACACTTATTGGCGAAGATACAACAGTTTGAAGTTGGACAGAAAACCTTAAAATGGCCATTTCTCGCAAAAGCCTCAAAAATACGTATTTTCAACTTTTGATGCAGAATCAATATATATAAAAAGAACTTCATTTTGTTGGAAGAAAGTCGGAGATTGGACACTTATTGGCGAAGATACAACAGTTTGAAGTTGGACACAAAAATTTTAAATGACAATTTCTCACAAAAGCCTCAAAAATACGTATTTTCAACTTTTGATGCAGAATCAATATATATAAAAAGAACTTCATTTTGTTGAAGAAAGTCGGAGATTGGACACTTATTGGCGAAGATACAACAGTTTGAAGTTGGACAGAAAACCTTAAAATGGCCATTTCTCGCAAAAGCCTCAAAAATACGTATTTTCAACTTTTGATGCAGAATCAATATATATAAAAAGAACTTCATTTTGTTGAAAGAAAATCGGAGATTGGACACTTATTGGCGAAGATACAACAGTTTGAAGTTGGACAGAAAACCTTAAAATGGCCATTTCTCGCAAAAGCCTCAAAAATACGTATTTTCAACTTTTGATGCAGAATCAATATATATAAAAAGAACTTCATTTTGTTGAAAAAAATCGGAGATTGGACACTTATTGGCGAAGATACAACAGTTTGAAGTTGGACAGAAAACCTTAAAATGGCATTTCTCGCAAAAGCCTCAAAAATACGTATTTTCAACTTTTGATGCAGAATCAATATATATAAAAAGAACTTCATTTTGTTGAAAAAAAATCGGAGATTGGACACTTATTGGCGAAGATACAACAGTTTGAAGTTGGACAGAAAACCTTAAAATGGCCATTTCTCGCAAAAGCCTCAAAAATACGTATTTTCAACTTTTGATGCAGAATCAATATATATAAAAAGAACTTCATTTTGTTGGAAGAAAGTCGGAGATTGGACACTTATTGGCGAAGATACAACAGTTTGAAGTTGGACACAAAAACTTAAAGTGGCAATTTCTCACAAAAGCCTCAAAAATACGTATTTTCAACTTTTGATGCAGAATCAATATATATAAAAAGAACTTCATTTTGTTGGAAGAAAGTCGGAGATTGGACACTTATTGGCGAAGATACAACAGTTTGAAGTTGGACACAAAATTTTAAGTGACAATTTCTCACAAAAGCCTCAAAAATACGTATTTTCAACTTTTGATGCAGAATCAATATATATAAAAAGAACTTCATTTTGTTGGAAAAAAGTCGGAGATTGGACACTTATTGGCGAAGATACAACAGTTTGAAGTTGGACAGAAAACCTTAAATGGCCATTTCTCGCAAAAGCCTCAAAAATACGTATTTTCAACTTTTGATGCAGAATCAATATATATAAAAAGAACTTCATTTTGTTGAAAAAAATCGGAGATTGGACACTTATTGGCGAAGATACAACAGTTTGAAGTTGGACAGAAAACCTTAAAATGGCCATTTCTCGCAAAAGCCTCAAAAATACGTATTTTCAACTTTTGATGCAGAATCAATATATATAAAAAGAACTTCATTTTGTTGGAAAAAATCGGAGATTGGACACTTATTGGCGAAGATACAACAGTTTGAAGTTGGACACAAAACCTTAAAGTGACAATTTCTCGCAAAAGCCTCAAAAATACGTATTTTCAACTTTTGATGCAGAATCAATATATATAAAAAGAACTTCATTTTGTTGGAAGAAAGTCGGAGATTGGACACTTATTGGCGAAGATACAACAGTTTGAAGTTGGACACAAAACTTAAAATGGCAATTTCTCGCAAAAGCCTCAAAAATACGTATTTTCAACTTTTGATGCAGAATCAATATATATAAAAAGAACTTCATTTTGTTGGAAGAAATCGGAGATTGGACACTTATTGGCGAAGATACAACAGTTTGAAGTTGGACAGAAAACCTTAAAATGGCCATTTCTCGCAAAAAGCCTCAAAAATACGTATTTTCAACTTTTGATGCAGAATCAATATATATAAAAAGAACTTCATTTTGTTGGAAAAAAATCGGAGATTGGACACTTATTGGCGAAGATACAACAGTTTGAAGTTGGACAGAAAACCTTAAAATGGCAATTTCTCGCAAAAGCCTCAAAAATACGTATTTTCAACTTTTGATGCAGAATCAATATATATAAAAAGAACTTCATTTTGTTGAAAAAATCGGAGATTGGACACTTATTGGCGAAGATACAACAGTTTGAAGTTGGACAGAAAACCTTAAAATGGCCATTTCTCGCAAAAGCCTCAAAAATACGTATTTTCAACTTTTGATGCAGAATCAATATATATAAAAGAACTTCATTTTGTTGAAAAAAGTCGGAGATTGGACACTTATTGGCGAAGATACAACAGTTTGAAGTTGGACACAAAACTTAAAATGGCAATTTCTCGCAAAAGCCTCAAAAATACGTATTTTCAACTTTTGATGCAGAATCAATATATATAAAAAGAACTTCATTTTGTTGGAAGAAAGTCGGAGATTGGACACTTATTGGCGAAGATACAACAGTTTGAAGTTGGACACAAAAATTTTAAGTGACAATTTCTCACAAAAGCCTCAAAAATACGTATTTTCAACTTTTGATGCAGAATCAATATATATAAAAGAACTTCATTTTGTTGGAAAAAATCGGAGATTGGACACTTATTGGCGAAGATACAACAGTTTGAAGTTGGACAGAAAACCTTAAAATGGCCATTTCTCGCAAAAGCCTCAAAAATACGTATTTTCAACTTTTGATGCAGAATCAATATATATAAAAAGAACTTCATTTTGTTGAAAAAAATCGGAGATTGGACACTTATTGGCGAAGATACAACAGTTTGAAGTTGGACAGAAAACTTAAATGGCCATTTTCGCAAAAGCCTCAAAAATACGTATTTTCAACTTTTGATGCAGAATCAATATATATAAAAAGAACTTCATTTTGTTGGAAGAAAGTCGGAGATTGGACACTTATTGGCGAAGATACAACAGTTTGAAGTTGGACAGAAAACCTTAAAATGGCCATTTCTCGCAAAAGCCTCAAAAATACGTATTTTCAACTTTTGATGCAGAATCAATATATATAAAAAGAACTTCATTTTGTTGAAAAAAATCGGAGATTGGACACTTATTGGCGAAGATACAACAGTTTGAAGTTGGACAGAAAACCTTAAAATGGCCATTTCTCGCAAAAGCCTCAAAAATACGTATTTTCAACTTTTGATGCAGAATCAATATATATAAAAAGAACTTCATTTTGTTGAAAAAAATCGGAGATTGGACACTTATTGGCGAAGATACAACAGTTTGAAGTTGACAGAAAACCTTAAAATGGCCATTTCTCGCAAAAGCCTCAAAAATACGTATTTTCAACTTTTGATGCAGAATCAATATATATAAAAAGAACTTCATTTTGTTGAAAAAATCGGAGATTGGACACTTATTGGCGAAGATACAACAGTTTGAAGTTGGACACAAAAATTTTAAGTGGCAATTTCTCACAAAAGCCTCAAAAATACGTATTTTCAACTTTTGATGCAGAATCAATATATATAAAAAGAACTTCATTTTGTTGAAAAAAATCGGAGATTGGACACTTATTGGCGAAGATACAACAGTTTGAAGTTGGACAGAAAACCTTAAAATGGCCATTTCTCGCAAAAGCCTCAAAAATACGTATTTTCAACTTTTGATGCAGAATCAATATATATAAAAAGAACTTCATTTTGTTGAAAAAAATCGGAGATTGGACACTTATTGGCGAAGATACAACAGTTTGAAGTTGGACAGAAAACCTTAAAATGGCCATTTCTCGCAAAAGCCTCAAAAATACGTATTTTCAACTTTTGATGCAGAATCAATATATATAAAAAGAACTTCATTTTGTTGAAAAAAATCGGAGATTGGACACTTATTGGCGAAGATACAACAGTTTGAAGTTGGACAGAAAAACTTAAAATGGCCATTTCTCGCAAAAGCCTCAAAAATACGTATTTTCAACTTTTGATGCAGAATCAATATATATAAAAAGAACTTCATTTTGTTGAAAAAATCGGAGATTGGACACTTATTGGCGAAGATACAACAGTTTGAAGTTGGACACAAAACCTTAAAATGGCCATTTCTCGCAAAAGCCTTAAAAATACGTATTTTCAACTTTTGATGCAGAATCAATATATATAAAAAGAACTTCATTTTGTTGAAGAAAGTCGGAGATTGGACACTTATTGGCGAAGATACAACAGTTTGAAGTTGGACAGAAAACCTTAAAATGGCAATTTCTCGCAAAAGCCTCAAAAATACGTATTTTCAACTTTTGATGCAGAATCAATATATATAAAAAGAACTTCATTTTGTTGGAAGAAAGTCGGAGATTGGACACTTATTGGCGAAGATACAACAGTTTGAAGTTGGACAGAAAACCTTAAAATGGCCATTTCTCGCAAAAGCCTCAAAATACGTATTTTCAACTTTTGATGCAGAATCAATATATATAAAAAGAACTTCATTTTGTTGGAAGAAATCGGAGATTGGACACTTATTGGCGAAGATACAACAGTTTGAAGTTGGACACAAAAACTTAAAATGGCAATTTCTCGCAAAAGCCTCAAAAATACGTATTTTCAACTTTTGATGCAGAATCAATATATATAAAAAGAACTTCATTTTGTTGAAAAAAATCGGAGATTGGACACTTATTGGCGAAGATACAACAGTTTGAAGTTGGACAGAAAACCTTAAAATGGCCATTTCTCGCAAAAGCCTCAAAAATACGTATTTTCAACTTTTGATGCAGAATCAATATATATAAAAAGAACTTCATTTTGTTGAAAAAAATCGGAGATTGGACACTTATTGGCGAAGATACAACAGTTTGAAGTTGGACAGAAAACCTTAAAATGGCAATTTCTCGCAAAAGCCTCAAAAATACGTATTTTCAACTTTTGATGCAGAATCAATATATATAAAAAGAACTTCATTTTGTTGAAAAAAAGTCGGAGATTGGACACTTATTGGCGAAGATACAACAGTTTGAAGTTGGACACAAAACCTTAAAATGGCCATTTCTCGCAAAAGCCTTAAAAATACGTATTTTCAACTTTTGATGCAGAATCAATATATATAAAAAGAACTTCATTTTGTTGGAAGAAAGTCGGAGATTGGACACTTATTGGCGAAGATACAACAGTTTGAAGTTGGACACAAACATTTAAGTGACAATTTCTCACAAAAGCCTCAAAAATACGTATTTTCAACTTTTGATGCAGAATCAATATATATAAAAAGAACTTCATTTTGTTGGAAGAAAGTCGGAGATTGGACACTTATTGGCGAAGATACAACAGTTTGAAGTTGGACACAAAAACTTAAAATGACAATTTCTCACAAAAGCCTCAAAAATACGTATTTTCAACTTTTGATGCAGAATCAATATATATAAAAAGAACTTCATTTTGTTGAAAAAAATCGGAGATTGGACACTTATTGGCGAAGATACAACAGTTTGAAGTTGGACACAAAAATTTAAGTGACAATTTCTCACAAAAGCCTCAAAAATACGTATTTTCAACTTTTGATGCAGAATCAATATATATAAAAAGAACTTCATTTTGTTGAAAAAAATCGGAGATTGGACACTTATTGGCGAAGATACAACAGTTTGAAGTTGGACAGAAAACCTTAAAATGGCCATTTCTCGCAAAAGCCTTAAAAATACGTATTTTCAACTTTTGATGCAGAATCAATATATATAAAAAGAACTTCATTTTGTTGAAAGAAAATCGGAGATTGGACACTTATTGGCGAAGATACAACAGTTTGAAGTTGGACACAAAACCTTAAATGGCAATTTCTCGCAAAAGCCTCAAAAATACGTATTTTCAACTTTTGATGCAGAATCAATATATATAAAAAGAACTTCATTTTGTTGAAAAAAAGTCGGAGATTGGACACTTATTGGCGAAGATACAACAGTTTGAAGTTGGACAGAAAACCTTAAAATGGCCATTTCTCGCAAAAGCCTCAAAAATACGTATTTTCAACTTTTGATGCAGAATCAATATATATAAAAAGAACTTCATTTTGTTGAAAAAAATCGGAGATTGGACACTTATTGGCGAAGATACAACAGTTTGAAGTTGGACACAAAACCTTAAAATGGCCATTTCTCACAAAAGCCTCAAAAATACGTATTTTCAACTTTTGATGCAGAATCAATATATATAAAAAGAACTTCATTTTGTTGGAAGAAAGTCGGAGATTGGACACTTATTGGCGAAGATACAACAGTTTGAAGTTGGACAGAAAACTTTAAAATGGCCATTTCTCGCAAAAAGCCTCAAAAATACGTATTTTCAACTTTTGATGCAGAATCAATATATATAAAAAGAACTTCATTTTGTTGGAAGAAAGTCGGAGATTGGACACTTATTGGCGAAGATACAACAGTTTGAAGTTGGACAGAAAACCTTAAAATGGCCATTTCTCGCAAAAGCCTCAAAAATACGTATTTTCAACTTTTGATGCAGAATCAATATATATAAAAAGAACTTCATTTTGTTGGAAGAAAGTCGGAGATTGGACACTTATTGGCGAAGATACAACAGTTTGAAGTTGGACACAAAAACTTTAAATGACAATTTCTCACAAAAGCCTCAAAAATACGTATTTTCAACTTTTGATGCAGAATCAATATATATAAAAAGAACTTCATTTTGTTGAAAAAAATCGGAGATTGGACACTTATTGGCGAAGATACAACAGTTTGAAGTTGGACAGAAAACCTTAAAATGGCCATTTCTCGCAAAAGCCTCAAAAATACGTATTTTCAACTTTTGATGCAGAATCAATATATATAAAAAGAACTTCATTTTGTTGAAAAAAATCGGAGATTGGACACTTATTGGCGAAGATACAACAGTTTGAAGTTGGACACAAAACTTTTAAGTGACAATTTCTCGCAAAAGCCTCAAAAATACGTATTTTCAACTTTTGATGCAGAATCAATATATATAAAAAGAACTTCATTTTGTTGGAAGAAAGTCGGAGATTGGACACTTATTGGCGAAGATACAACAGTTTGAAGTTGGACAGAAAACCTTAAAATGGCCATTTCTCGCAAAAGCCTCAAAAATACGTATTTTCAACTTTTGATGCAGAATCAATATATATAAAAAGAACTTCATTTTGTTGAAAAAAATCGGAGATTGGACACTTATTGGCGAAGATACAACAGTTTGAAGTTGGACAGAAAACCTTAAAATGGCCATTTCTCGCAAAAGCCTCAAAAATACGTATTTTCAACTTTTGATGCAGAATCAATATATATAAAAAGAACTTCATTTTGTTGAAAAAATCGGAGATTGGACACTTATTGGCGAAGATACAACAGTTTGAAGTTGGACAGAAAACCTTAAAATGGCCATTTCTCGCAAAAGCCTCAAAAATACGTATTTTCAACTTTTGATGCAGAATCAATATATATAAAAAGAACTTCATTTTGTTGAAAAAAATCGGAGATTGGACACTTATTGGCGAAGATACAACAGTTTGAAGTTGGACAGAAAACCTTAAAATGGCCATTTCTCGCAAAAGCCTCAAAAATACGTATTTTCAACTTTTGATGCAGAATCAATATATATAAAAAGAACTTCATTTTGTTGAAAAAAATCGGAGATTGGACACTTATTGGCGAAGATACAACAGTTTGAAGTTGGACACAAAACTTTTAATGACAATTTCTCACAAAAGCCTCAAAAATACGTATTTTCAACTTTTGATGCAGAATCAATATATATAAAAAGAACTTCATTTTGTTGAAAAAAATCGGAGATTGGACACTTATTGGCGAAGATACAACAGTTTGAAGTTGGACAGAAAACCTTAAAATGGCCATTTCTCGCAAAAGCCTCAAAAATACGTATTTTCAACTTTTGATGCAGAATCAATATATATAAAAAGAACTTCATTTTGTTGGAAAAAAATCGGAGATTGACACTTATTGGCGAAGATACAACAGTTTGAAGTTGGACAGAAAAACCTTAAGATGACAATTTCTCACAAAAGCCTCAAAAATACGTATTTTCAACTTTTGATGCAGAATCAATATATATAAAAAGAACTTCATTTTGTTGAAAGAAAATCGGAGATTGGACACTTATTGGCGAAGATACAACAGTTTGAAGTTGGACAGAAAACCTTAAAATGACATTTCTCGCAAAAGCCTCAAAAATACGTATTTTCAACTTTTGATGCAGAATCAATATATATAAAAAGAACTTCATTTTGTTGGAAGAAAGTCGGAGATTGGACACTTATTGGCGAAGATACAACAGTTTGAAGTTGGACAGAAAACCTTAAAATGGCCATTTCTCGCAAAAGCCTCAAAAATACGTATTTTCAACTTTTGATGCAGAATCAATATATATAAAAAGAACTTCATTTTGTTGAAAAAAATCGGAGATTGGACACTTATTGGCGAAGATACAACAGTTTGAAGTTGGACAGAAAACCTTAAAATGGCCATTTCTCGCAAAAGCCTCAAAAATACGTATTTTCAACTTTTGATGCAGAATCAATATATATAAAAAGAACTTCATTTTGTTGAAAGAAAATCGGAGATTGGACACTTATTGGCGAAGATACAACAGTTTGAAGTTGGACAGAAAACCTTAAAATGGCCATTTCTCGCAAAAGCCTCAAAAATACGTATTTTCAACTTTTGATGCAGAATCAATATATATAAAAAGAACTTCATTTTGTTGGAAAAAATCGGAGATT